>JADRCD010151328.1:0-10587 GCA_019843815.1 Montemys delectorum
CTCTGTCATGTCACAGAGAGTATAGCGAGACAGCAGGCTCTACTGTATGACTTTCTCTAGTGTGGATGCTCTCCAGAGCTCTTCTGTAGATGCTTCACAGTAGAGGCTAGGGCTTCCACATGTGGGTTTGGGAAAGGTGGTGCTGTTAAGGATGTTTTGGTATGTTTGAGATAACTTACGAGTTTAGCCTTTACTAGTAATACTATAGAGAGGACAATCACAGGAAGTATAGTTTGTATAGTGAATTCTCGGTCCTGGAGTGAGTGGGGGAAGGGGAGAGGGGCGGGAGGGAGGAAGGGACCCTGTTCAAAAGCCAAAACAAAAACCCCTAAACAAAATGACAATCTCCCCCTCAAAACCTCCCCTCCACATGGCACATAATCCCTTTCATACACCAAACCTCAGGACAGCCCCTCTTTCTAGATAATGTTACAGTGGTTTCCATAAAGCCTCTCCTGCTCCTTAGCTCCCCTCTTCCAGATGTCCTTTCCTGGTCTCTGTCACTTAAGTGTTGTCCTGAGTTTTTCCTTCTTGTAGGTGGAGGCCACGTGGCTTTGCCCGGCCAGAGTTAATGAAGATCTTACATAATTCACTGGATGACTCCTTTAAACGCCTCATTGTTCCTCTCCTCTGTAGAGAGTTCAGGTATGGATCTTGTTTAATTTTATGTGCTGTTTAACATTATGTATGGTCTTCAAGGAGTATGGAGTAAATGTTTGTTAATTTGAACCAAGCCAAAGAACTTGGCCTTCAAACCAGGTCTTCAGTGTGAGCCTTGGTTTTAATCTGTAGCATTATTGTCATGCATAGATCTTACAGTATTCTTCTTAACTGTGATACACTTTAGTTCTGAGTGCTTAGTGTTCACACCCTTTCCAGTTCTACATTGCTGATGTTTCAGTTTGACAATCAAGCCAAACATGGTTTTATTGATGAGAGATTTGACTTGGAAAAACAAACTGAGAAGTTAATGGAGAGGTTACTTGGAAGCATTTTCAGGAGGTGTTAGAGCCAAAGAAAGCATAGGGAGCTTGGTAAGGAGTGGGGTGATCTTACTGCCCTGAGGAGAGAGCAATGATGTGTGTTCATCTCCCAGTGGGAATTCTGGATGAGCGACAGCGAGTGCAGATGCGGTGATTGAAAGAACCATACCAGCAGGCTCCGAAGAGTTCTGTGAGGTGCAGACGTGCTTGCTCTCTCTCTCTTGATTTTCTCTAGCTGTTATCTCAGTCGTTAAGTTCCAGCAACCAGCATAGTTTCATGCAGTCAATCCTTCATGCGTACTGTGGACCAGCACATCCTTGTCCTCAGTTTTCCAGGCTGCCTGGGAATGGTGGGACTGCACGTGTCTTCTCAGCTCACTAGGAGTTCTAGCTAACTGGAACTGTTTTTGCCTTGGACGCTTGACCTTTGAGTTCAAAGTATCCAGAGTAGGAATGGACATTATAAAGACGAGGTGCTTCATTGCTCCATTTCTGTTGTTCCATGCCAGACTGTCTGGTTTCATCCTTTGTGGCCTACATGGCCCCTACAGATACTGCTCTGTTTGGAATTCTGTATTGTCCGTGTGAGCTGATTTCTCTTGCTTTCCATGCTTTGGTATATTCTTGAGGGCTTTGTTCTTTTACTTATTCACTTATTTGTGTGTGTGCCGGTGTCTCTGTCTGTGTCCTTCTGTGTGTGAGTGTATATACATGTACATACGTGATACAGGTGCTTGTGTGCAGAGGCAAGAGGAAGGTAGTGGGTGTCCTCTATCATCTGTACCTGTGTCTTGTATTTGAGCTAGGCTGGATGCCAGCAAGTCTTCTATTTATCTACACCCTGCATGGAGCTGGAGTAACAGCCATGTCGGGATACCCATCTTGTGTGGGTACTCGGATCCCAACGTTGGTTGCCATGACTATGTAACGAGTGAACTCTTGGCCGGTCAGTCTTATGTAAGATTTCAATGTAGTACTTCTTTGGCTTTCCTTGATTTCTTCATGTTGCCTTCAGTATCCAGTGGTGTTTGATATTTTGTTTTATAGCATGCAGAATGATTTCATTGCTACTAAGTCGTGTGGTGTGGGATTCTGTAGGACACAGTCCTTTTTTGATTTGCATTGTGGGTGAACAAGAACATGTTCTTTTTTTTTTTTTAATTGCCTGAGATAGAACAGCATAGCTCATTTCTGTTCGTCCTTTGTCTGCAGGCAATGCCCAGAGCTGGGGCTCCTTAGAAATGCTTATCTGAGCAGCAGTGAAGAGGGCTGTCAAAGATGGCTTTACCAGTGTTTTGAAGAAAAATATTTTGTTTCTTTAATTCCGAAGAAATTTATCATAAGGATAGAAAAATTGATTCCTAGGGTTTTTGTTTGTTTGCTTTGTTTTTATTGATACTTCGTGTCTGGGCTCCACTATAGTCACAGATGCATGCCATCAGCCAACATGCTGGGCTTTTTCCATGGGTGCTGAGGACCTGAGCTCAGACGATCGGATACCTGATGAGCCATCTCATTGCCCCACATGACCTTTTAAAACCCCATTGCGTCATTTCACAGTAGTCTACTTAAAACCATCCCCATGGGTCTTGAGGCTATTTAGAAGAGTCTGATGACTGGGTGGATGGGCTTCATCTGTCTCCTCAGTGTCCATGTCATTTCTTTTTCTCTTCGTCTTTGAAATCACTTTCTTTTTCTCTGGAGACTATGAGCCTTCTCTATTAGTCAGGGTTCTCTAGAGTCACAGAACTTATGGGTATTCTCTATATAGTAAGGGAGTTTGTTGATGACTTACAGTCTGTAGTCCAGCTCCCAACAGTGGTCAACAGCAGCTGTGAATGGAAGTCCAAGGATCTAGCAGTTGCTCAGTCCCACAAAGCAAGCAGGTGAAGCAGAGAGAATCTTCCTTCTTCCAATGTCTTTATGTAGGTCTCTAGCAGAAGGTGTGACCCAGATTAAAGGTGTGTGCCACCACACTTGGATCTGGGACTTGCTTTGTCCCAGGCTGACCTTGAACTCAGAGATCCCCTTGCCTTAGTCTCCTGGGATTCAGAGCCACTGTACCTCAAGATCTCCATGCCAAGATCCAGGTCAGAAACTTATTATCTCCCAGCCTCAAGATCTGGATCACAGGTGAGCCTTCCAATTCTGGATTGTAGTTCATTCCAGATATAGTCAAGTTGACAACCAGGAATAGCCACTACAATCCACCCCTTGTCAACTTGACACAAATAATATATAATGTCCACATGAAACAATAACACGATCATGAATATGCCTAGCATGTATAACTATTCCTTGTACAATCACAAACACATCTGTAAATTTACAATGGGGCAATGTCCCTTGGGAGCATTCTTTTAGTATCTCAACTTAAATACCAATTGATGTTAAAGAAATTGGAAGAAAGACAAATGTGTTTTTAACAAAGTAAAACAGAAGCATTCATATTACTTTATAATCCACGTTTCTGCAACTGGTTATGTGGCCTTAGCTAATATTTATAACTACCTTCCTCTACTACCTATTCTATATTTCCTCCACCCTCTGCAAGCACCTCAGCAGGTCTTGGTTCTTTTCCTGGAGGAGTGACCTATACCTTAGTTCCTGATGGGTCTGTGCCCTTTGTCATTCTTCTTGGATTAGCCTGTTGTAGTTTCCCATTGACTTTAATCACAGGACATGGTAGTACTAAGAGACGCCCTAAGGGATTTCCTGCACTCCAGACATAATCCTTTTTAACCTCCATTGTGGAGGGGCAATCCAATTTCCCCATGGTAATCTGGATCTATCACCCTTCCTAACACTGTTATTCCTTTCTTAGCCTCTTGGTTTAAGGGCATTAGATGCCCAAAATGACCAGGGGGAAGTCTGAGCTTCAAGTGAAATGGAATTTTGCTGTGGCTCCTGGTAGGAGTACTTCCCCCTCTGGAACCAGCAAAAATTTCCCTAGAGGGTCACTAGGAGTGATAGTGAGTGGAACAGTTCCCTTCTCCACCCCTTGATTCCTGGACCCATGGATCCAGGCTATGGGAGAAACCGTACCATATATCTGACACTGATTCAAAGCATATACTGCCTTCTGAAGAACTCTGCCCCAGCCCTCCAGTCTGCTGCCACTTAATTGGCATTGTAACTGGATCTTCAAAAGGCCATTCCATCTTTCTATCAGGCCAGCTACTTCAGGATGATGGGGAACATGGTAAGACCAGTGGATACCATGATTGTGGGCTCACTATTGCACTTCTCTGGCTGTGAAGTGAGTTCCTTGGTCAAAAGCAATACTGTGTGGAATCCCATGAAGATGGATAAGGCATCCTGTGAGTCCATGGATGGTGGTTTTGGCAGAACCATTACGTGCAACTCCATAACCAGAATAAGTGTCTGCTCCAGTTAGAACAAAACGTTGACCTTTCCACGGAGGAAGTGGTCCAATGTAGTCAACCTGCCAGCAGGTTGCTGGCTGGTCACCTAGAGGAATGGTAATATATCTGGGGCTCAGTGTTGATCTCTGCTGTTGGTAGATTTGGCATTCAGCAGCAGCTGTAGCCAGGTCAGCCTTGGTGAATAGCAGTCCGTGTTGTTGAGCCCAAGTATAACCTCCATCTTGGCCACCATGGCTACTTTGTTCATGTGCCCATTGAGCAATGACAGGGATGCCTGGGGAAAGAGGCTGACTGTCCACAGAACGGGTCATCTTATCCACTTGATTGCTGAACTCCTCAGCTAAAGTCACCTTCTGGTGAGCATTTACATGGGACACAAATATCTTCACATCCTCTGCCCATTTGGAGAGATCTGTTCACATACTTCTTCCCCAGATGTCTTTCTTCCTTCAAGAGAGGAAAATATCAGGGCACAGTCACAACCAAAATAAAAGTCAGACTCTAATCATCCAATGTCTGGGATCCGCTCATGATCTTCTGGGCTCCTCCAAGAGCTTGGATCACTTCTCCAGCTCTGCCCTTTGTAGCACACATCTTGTCTTTTAGGCTCCAGCTGCCTGTGCTCCACGGCTATTGCTGTTCTTGGTGATTATCTAATGGTACTGGCATCTCTAAAACACTGCTGTCCACTGATGCAACTAGGCTTTACCAGTAGCCTCTCATAGGCTCTCTTCATGGTGCCAACCCTCAATTTCTTTGCATGACCCCTTCAGTCCTGGGCCATCAATCAGTCGCAACTGAGGCTACACCTTCACCAGTGGCCTTCCATGACAGTTCCCAGCCTCAGCTGCTCTCCATGACCCCTTCATACCAGTACCATTTGGGTGGCTCTTACACATTACCAAGTACAACTGCAGCACAAGGTACAACCTTGGCTATCTCTGGAACACTCCACTCCGGGTACCAACTCCTGTATTAGTCATGGTTCTTTAGAGTCACAGAACTTATGGATAGTTTCTATATAGTAAAGGTGTTTGTTGATGACTTACAGTCTGTAGTCTAACTCGGTCAGCAGCAGCTGTGAATGGAAGTCCAAGGATCTATCAGTTGCTCAGTCTCACAAGACAAGCAGGTGAAGCAGAGCGAATCTTCCTTCTTCCAATGTCCTTATGTAGGTCTCTAGCAGGTGTGGCCCAGCTTAAAGATGTCCACCATGCCTGGGACACCTTCTGTGCCACTCTCCTTGTTTCCAGTGTCTCCAGATTACCTGCCTACTGTCCCCACCTCTGTTGTATGTCCCTTGCATTTCCCATCTCATCATCTGCGCCGTTCCTTGTGTAAGTTCCTCCTGAAGTTAACACGCCTCGTTGCTATAGTCTGCTCTGTCATTCTGTTTCTTCCATCATGGTTGTCTTCTGGGAAGAGTGTGGTCTTCCAGCTTTGTGTTTCTTAAGACAGTCTTGATAAGACTGCCAACTAATGTCTTCACAATAAATGAAGTTCAAAATAAAGACTTAGAAATACTTGTAATGATATTTTGTATCCTGTTTTGCAGAAGTCAGAGGAGTACAATGAAACGTTAGAGAAGATGAGAGAAAATCCTCACAAACCAAATTGTTGGGCGCTGCCACTGGGCGGCTGGGAAATAATAAAAGGGGGTGGGAAACTGGTGTCCCACCAGAGCTCAGGAGACTGGTCAGCAGCAGGGGGATGGGGGCAGGGAACATGCAGTCTCCACTCCGGGTACCCCCAGAGAGCTGGTGGATAGGGGTGCTGCCGGCGCTCTCCACTCCTGGGTGGGTGTCTAGCTATCTTGAGCCATATCCCAGCCCACAGGGGTAGTAGAAAGGGGGCAATCCCGGGGGTCCCTGGGCCTCATGGAGGCCAAGGATGACAGGTTCTAGCTCCTGGGTATCACAGACACTGCTGGACATTGCAGAAGAGCTGAGAACAAGGCAGGGGCTCCCGGGTGGCAGTGGCCCCAGGTGGCAGTGCTGGGGGCCAAAAGGAGAAAAGGTGGGGAGGGGAAGCTGCCACCTGGTGGTTCGGGCTCGAGTGGGCTGGGGCAAGAGCTGGAATCCATTGCCCCAGCACTGCGAGTCTAGATGAAATGAGGCAGTCCATGGTCTTAAAGCGTTTATTTTAGAAAGGAGAGAGAGAAGATAGAAAAGTAGAGGCCCCACGTGGAGTGTGGGGGTGGGCCCCGGGGAGGCAAGAGAAGGGAGAAGGGGAACAAGAGGTTGAGAGTAAAGACAAGAAGCTAAGAGGTTGCCAGGCAATGATGGCACACGCCTTTAATCCCAGCACTTGAGAGGCAGAGGCAGGTGGATTTCTGAGTTCGAGGCCAGCTTGTTCTACAGAGTGAGGTCCAGGACAGCCAGGGTGACACGGAGAAACCCTGTCTTGAAAAAACAAAAACAACAAAAAAAGAAGCTAAGAGGTTGAGAGAGAGGAGAGGTCAAGTAGCTTCTTTTATAATGGGCTGGGCTACCTTTCTGTTTCCCAGGGGCAGGGCATACCTGGCTGTGGTCAGGTGACTGTGGGGGTAGAATCCAACCAGAATGCTGGCAGCCTGGGGCGTTGTGTAGCCCCAGGATACTGGAGTTGAGGCCTCATGGTGTCAGCGTCTCATGTCTGGGGCCGTAGCTTACTATTCCACCCCTTGTAGAACTCTCTACTTGGTCTCTGGAGCAAGTCTCGCTCAGTCAAGAACACAGACTGCCTTTCATGGTCCCACATCAAATTAACCAGAGAAGCAGACAGTAGCATGTGCATCTTCATACATATGTAATTAATCCTCACCACATAGACATAAAGCATACTTTGAATTGCTTTGTATTGTTTCCTGTGGCCAATGGCATTTGTTTTTTATTGGGTCTAACAGAGAAGAAATACTTCTTAGGACATAATTCTTAAGAATTTCAAAGAGATGATACATCGACGGCTTCAAGGTTCCAGCTACCTTTAAGCTTATCATTGACTTATATTTTTATTCTGCAAGGTTTTAGAAGTACGTTCCAAACAGTGTCTGGATAAAACGGAGACATGGTTACATGAGGCTTGTCTCTATACCAGCTGTTAGGGACTGTGGCATTGCCGAATGCCTGGGGATGACAGGGAGGCGGAGATGTGGAGAGGAGCGCAGACAGAAACATTAAGAGAACTGAACTAAGTAACTTTGGAGGAGGCTGCTGTGCTGCCATGCCTGGTCATTCTTGTAATCATCTGCGTATGACTGGTATCCGATGGAGCAGTTACAGAAGATAGGTATGCAGACTTAGACAGCTCCTTTGGAATTGTTTGTGGTATCCTATCTCTGTGGTTAGCAAAAGTAGACCCAATGTAACTCAGGGGCGGCGTGTTTTATCCTTGAGGATTGACTGTACAGAATACATTCTGCTCTTTTTCTGAAAAGAAAATTTGGATGAATGAAAATCTAAGTACTTTTTTTGTTGTCCCCCCTCTATTTCTAAAGAGCCAAACTGACATCGGATGCAGAGAAGCAATCAGTAATGATGTTTGGACAGAATCTCCGCCAGCTCCTTTTAACAAGTCCTGTTCCAGGCCGCACCCTGATGGGAGTAGATCCTGGCTACAAACATGGATGCAAACTAGCGATCATTTCTCCTACTAGTAAGTTCTTCAATATATTAGAGTTTTTCAGTTGATCCTAAATTCCACTTCATAGATATCATGAAGATTTGGAAATAAATGTTTGTTTTTGTGGTTTAGAAATTATTTTCTCATGGGGCTGTGGGAATCAGAGGGTTTCCTTTATTTCTGGTCAGAACTCTGATCATGTATCTGTCCCCCCTCTCTCCATTAACTAGCATCAGGCTTGAACTCCTTGTCTCCTCTTTCCTTCTTTTTTGTTTTTCGTCTCTCTCCTCTCCCTCTTCCCCTCTCCTCTCTTCCTTTCTTTTTTGATACAGTTTCTTATAGCCCAGGCTGCCTTTGAATTCTCTTGGTGGCTAAGAAGAACACTGAACTCATCTGCCTCTCCTGACTGTTGGCACTGCAGGCATGCGTTACCACGTCTGTGTATGTGGTGCTGGACTTCAAGCCCAGGCAAGCATTCTCGAGTTGAGCTCTGTAGAACCCCTGCTGCTGAGACTTGAACTCGTAGCTCTTATCAACTTTATGGTGTGTTCTGATTTTATATACGTTTCAAATATCAGACATTTTGTAGCTGTGAATGTTCAGTTAGTGCAGTTTCCCTGTCCTACGTGCTTAGCCTGCCTGTGCCTCCTCCATACTTCTGTGTCCTCATCTGAGAGATCTCTGTCCTACGTCCTTAGCCTGCCTGTGCCTCCTCCATACTTCTGTGTCCTCATCTGAGAGATCCTCATGTCTCACAGGTTCCATGCTGCTGCTTTTCTCTTCTTTTCCGAGACAGGGTTTCTCTGTGTAGCCCTGGCTGTCCTAGAACTCACTCTGTAGACCAGGCTGGCCTTGAACTCAGAAACCCGCCTGCCTCTGCCTCCTGAGTGCTGGGAGTTAATTGACAAAATGTTGTCTCAGTTTTTGTCTGAAAAGGCTGCTTTTGTTTTCATTTTTGAAGATGATTTTCGTGGGCAGATTGATTAATCAGTAGTTACTTAAAGATATTGCCCCATTGCTTGTAGTTTTATTGTTTTGGCCGATAGCTTTTTTTTTCTTCCTCTGTAATTAGTCTAGAGACTTATAAGTGTTCCTTCTGGTGCCAAAATTTTCTCTTTGTTTCAAAGTTTTTATGTCATATGTTTAATACTGTGAATGTGTCGGCATGAATTCCACTTCAGAATGCCATTATGACTATATATTTTTCATTCTCCTTTCTTTTTCAATGTTTTACATTCTTTTCTTTTTTTTTTAACTTTCATTGCGTTATTATGAGAAAAGTTACATGATTTCAATTTATCTGAAGTTGTTAACATTTAAAAAACATTTTAAGTAAATAGAATTAAATCACATTCTTGTTTCCTTTTTGTACCCCATCTCCTCCCAGAGACCCCCCCTTCAATCTTTTTTGTCATATTCCTTAAAATTTATAAAATATTATAACAATAAAAATAAGTATTATAAAAGTTGTTTGATATAAAACAACAATCAATTTAACAGTTATATAGATGCTTGTCTACAGCAATACTGAAAATACATACATTTTTCTCAATATAAATTTAAATAACTCCAAACATATTAACTGTATATTTCAAAATAATACATCACTACTAGTATTTTCTTAAGTGAACATAAATATATAAAGTCTTTTTGTTTGTTTGTTTTGTATTTAGTAGAGTTTAAAATCTTGGCTCTTACTGTGGTACAAGCCCAAAATAAGAACAATTTTTAGACATTGGATTTCATTGTAATAAGGCTATACTTCAATGACCCTCACATCACCAAAGGATTTTACCTCCATCGTAGCTAAGCTGAGAGTTGACAGTTCTGCTGCACCAAGGAATGAGTTGTAGGCACGATTTTTGGATTCAGACTTCCTGCTATGGTCAAAGCTATTTGACTTGAGTGACTGACTTTATTCTCAGGCCACAGAGAACAGGTTACAGTCATTTAAGAAATGGTGTGTGCATTAAGATGGTCTATCCATGAAGTCATTCACCAACTGTTTCAATGAACAATGGTTCTGCTTGGAGGCTGGCACAGGCATTAGGTGAGGATAAGAATCTGGTTCATTGACTGTGATAATTTGGAAAAGTATTCATCTCAGAGAAAGAGTAACTTATAAAGACCTCTTCTTCAAACTTGATACAAGAGTTACAAACGTCAAGCAAAGCATTCATTCTCACTCTTTGTTGTTCTCTTATAAGCCACCTCCCAATTTAATTGTCTATGTTTCTTTTGGGTATATAAATACTTTTGAAATATATAAGCTGTTCTGAAAACCATAGTATAGTGTAAAGACATGAAATAAACAATACTACTAATAGAGAGGCTGAGATAGGAAAAGCAAGATTTCAAGACCCTTATGTTGTACACAGCATAGATTTCCTATCATTTTTACATATCTCATTTACTTCTCTTTTTTGAGGGATCACCCTGAAACTTTTTATTTCAGTTAAAAATTTTATTCAAAAATAAAATACTTTATGTATAATATAATACAAGATAGAAAAAGCCTGAAGTTCTTAGATGTACAGCTCAAAGAAATAGAATAAACAAATTCATATATCAGCAACTGAAATGAAACCGAATAGCATAACCATGTCTGATCTCTATAG
>JADRCD010151329.1:0-22717 GCA_019843815.1 Montemys delectorum
GCCTCTTGGTATACCTGGGAGGTATTATGTTGACAAGATTCATAAAGGTAGGAAGTCCCACCTACTGTGGGTAGTGTCATACCTGTGGCTGGGATTCAGGAGTATATTAAAAGGAGAAAATGACCCAAGGATCAGCATTCACTGCCCTTTGCTCCTGAATTTGGACGTGTTGGAATGTGAGGATCTTCTTCATGTTCTTACTGCTTTGACTTTTCTGCCATGGTGAACAATGGCTTGAACTGTCATCTAGAATGAAACTTTTCTGCTTTGAGCTGCTTTTCTCAGGGTAAAGAAAAAGAAGCAAGGATAAATATGTTGAAGTAACTTGCATGATATTAGCAGTATTAGCCTCATAGTCATTACTGTAGAAGTTTTCCAAGGTTTACTTTGAATATATTTAGTTTTATACTAAGGCATTTATGTTATTATCATTGATATCAAGTAATAGTCCAATAATGTAAATTGTATCTTTTAGTTTGAGTTATAGTGAATGGTATTTTGTATTCTACAGAATGAGGTCAATTATATTTCTGAGTGAAGTATGGAAAGACAAAAATGATTCTAATATACAAAAAAATTAAATGCAGAGAGAGACATTTAAAATGTTATTCTTGACAATTCCACACATTTATTTGATTGATGTATTTGCGAATATATTAAATGTATAAAATATTTAAAGCTCTAGTATCATTTTAATGGATTTTAATGTTTAGAGCAAAGAAATATCCATTTTATATAAATATACATATTAAAATGTGTCAGGATATTTGAACAGTCACATCTTACAGACTATGTGGAGCTGTATCTCTTATACTACTGTCTCATATTTTAGAGTCAGACTCCAGTAGGATTTATAACTTCTGAAGGCACATGGTTCCTTCCTCTAATGAATGTTATTTCCAATAACACCTTACAATGAACCAGGTATCGTGTCTTTCTTTCTTTCTTTTATTTTTAATACTTTAAATAATTTTGACAGTCCAGTCTATATCCCTTACCATTCTGCTGTCCAAAAGTTCCCCATCCCATTACTTCTCCCCAATCTCCAAGTCCCCATACCCCCAGAATCCGAACACCCTGCCAGGCCTCCCATTCCTTGGGACCCAAAGTCTCTCAAGGACTGATTGTGTCTTCTTTCACTGAGGCCAGTCCAGGCAGTCCTCCACTGTATATATGTCTGGGGCCTCCCATCAGCCAGTGTATGCTGCCTGGTTGATGGTTCATGTGTCCAAGTTATCTCTGTGGCAGGGCAGGTCCAGGTTCATTGAGAATGCTGGTCTTCCCATTGGGTGACCCTCCTCCTCAACCTCTTTCAGCCTTTCCCCAATTTAACCACAGGGGTTCCTGACTTCAGACCATTAGTTTGATACAAGTATCTGCCCTCCAAGAGTTCCAACAAGCAGCATCAGGGTTTTGAAATTTAGATATTAATGCTTATTTTGATCTCTGCCATGACAAGAAATAATTCTATGCTTTCTCTCCCTTTTGACAGCACTGCAAATATTTGAAGACATCTGTTATGTTCCAAAGATTTTGTTTCCTCTGTTGGAAAGTCTGTGCTTCTCAGTCCATTTTCTTTCTTTTTCCCCAGTTATATATTATACATTTTCATCCATTCACCATTTTGGATACTTGTAGTTGTTTAAACAGGTTTGGACACCATAGATGCCTGTGTTTGAATGTTTGGACCATGGGGAGTGGTATTATTAGGAGGAATGCCCTTACTGAAGAAAGTGTCACTTAGTTAGAGGAAGTTTGTCATACTTGAGGTAGGTTATGATATAGTTCAAGCTATGCCCAGAGTGAATCAAATCCAGATTCCTCCTTGCTTACTGTCAATTAAGTTGTAGAACTTGCAACTGCTTCAACACCATGTCTGAATGCATGCTGCCATGCTTCCCCCCATGATGATAATGAACTATTCTGTAACTGTAAGCCATCCCCAGGTTTTTGTTTGTTTGTTTGTTTGTTTGTTTGTTTTTTCTTTGTATGAGTTGCTATTTCTGCTTCTGAGGAATACTCCCTCATCCTCTCTTGGACCCTCCTTACTACCCAATTTCTTTGTGTTTGTGTGCTCCTTCACTCAAGATATTCTTAAGTTCAATGCATTTGCTGTAAATTTCATGATGTCTTTTTTAAATGTCTTTGTTTTTTAATAGCTGAATAATACATCATTGAGTAGGTATGTTGAATTCTTCAGTTTATGGACATAGATGTTGTTTCCAGTTTCTGGCTATTACATATAAAGCTGCTATAAATATAGTTGAGCAAGTGTCCCTGTGGAATAGTGGGTCGCTTAGTCAGTATATGCCCAGGACTGAAATAGCTGCGACCTCTTATAGTACTAGTCCCAATTTTATGAGAAAACAATAAGCTAATTTCCAAAGCAGTTGTATAAGTTTGCACTCCCACCAGCAATGCAAGAGTGTTTCCCTTGCATCATATCTTTAGGAGAGCTAAAATAATACTGTACAATAAATTGTGTTTTCATATGGGGCTGAGAATGGCTTTTTCAATTGTTTTGAAATTTTGATGGGAATTGCATTGAATCTGTAGTTTTATTTTGGTAAGATGGCCATTTTACTATGTGAATCCTACCAATCAATGAGCATGGGAGATTTTTCCATCTTCTGATATCATCTTTAATTTCTTTCTTCAGTAATTTGGAGTTATTGTCATACAGGCCTTTTACTTGCTTGGTTAGAGTTACACCAAGGTATTTTATATCATTTGTGAACACTGTGAAAGGTTTCATTTCCCTAATTTCTATTTCATCCCATTTAATAATTGTTTGAAGAAGAGCTACTGAATTTTTAAAAATCTGACGGAAAGGGGAAACGGAGTTATTAGATATGACCACTACCAATGTATAAACAGTACTAAACAACCTAACTGAAGATCACATGAGCAACCATGTTTATCAATACTTAACAAAGAAGATTAGACTTACTAGAAAAATAGATGAAGAATTTTCAGTCCTGACAAATAAACATATTTTGAGATACTTGGCCCCAAAACAATTTTTGTGATAATTAAATTCACATATGATTAATGATTAACATTACAATCAAATTTTACTATGGATTTAAACATCTTTCCTAACTTCACATAATTGATAAAATTTTAACTAGATTAATAGAACAATATTAGTTACTACAATAACCATTGATTTACTGAGAACCTAAAGTATGACATATGATCTTTTTGTGAATAAATAACCATAAAGTCATAAATGATCAGTAACTTGACTAAGATCAAAGAAGCAACAGTTGGAAAGCTTCAAACAGATAGCAGAAGACAAAGGCATATTCTATTAAAATTTCCAGGAAATACATTAAGGAATGTTGAACCACAGATATCACAAGAGTTGGAAGACAGTTCGAAATCTTTCATTTGAGCTTTATAGAGAAGGGTATACAAAGTCCATCTGAACAAACTGGTATAGTTAGGAATAGCTTGCTTCCTATTGAGAGGAACATAAAAGCAGAGGTTTGTACCTAAGATTCTCAGAATCTGCCTTTTATTTTAAGTAGCATATATTTCAAAGGGTTGGGGACAACATTTGCACAATGTAGCAGCAACAGCAGAACATGATGTACTGTGAAAATCCACTAATCTCATTCCTTAACCATAACATCAGCAACAAGCCATTGTTTTTGAATGACCCTTGTTATGTTTGGGGCTCCACACCCTGAACATCTCATTACCTGCACATACAGGGACTCTGGAGTCCCTGACAAATCTATTGAAACTTGGCTAGCAGACTACATCTAGACAATTGACAAGAGAGTATACAGATTCAGCAAGATGAAAAACTATCTGGAGTTAATGTCAGTGTGAAGGTAAAGTCACAGGTCCCAAACATACACTAGACATCACAAATGACCATCCAGGCTTGTGGCCAATTTTTCCTACCCTCTCTGGGAAGGGCTTCTCACCAATAGTACCAGAATTTGTGATTCTATAATCACCAAAGAACTGCCCTGAAACATGAACAACATTTGCAGTTGCATAGTCATGAGATTGTCATTTATTATAACAGGAAGGAGTTCCTAGAGTTAAAGCCATATCCAACACCCATGTGAGAGACCACTCACTGCAACACACGTACTCTCCCCTTAAAAATAGAAAAACTGTATTGATAAATAAACATAGCTAAGGATTTTTAAACCTGTTAAAGTTTGTTATCAAAGGCAATATGGCCAAAAATAGACAAATAAATGGATGCAGATATATAAATTTAGAGAGAGAGAGAAAGAAAGGGAGAAAATGATATGATTATGAGGATGAGGATGAGGATGAAGAGATGGAGATACTTACAACAAAAAATGATGAATTCATGATGAGAGACTAGGATAAGTAAAGTACAATGAAAGATGTTGTTATGAAACAGATATGTTATTAAATCATTAATCAAATAAAAGTAATGATGCAGCAAAATGATTAAACAATGGAATATGATTTACAGAACATCTAAGATGTGCACATGTAGAACCATTCATATAATATTTCCACAAATTCATATTAGAAATATCAGTGTGTACTGGGCTATTAAAAAAGCAATAACTACAAAACAATAACCAATCTTGTTTTATGTTTTTGCATTATTTTCTGGAACACTGGATTCATATATCTTTCCAGAAAACACGAGGACAAGGCAAAATCGATATTCTTTGCATTAGTGTAGGAGAATAAACTGTGGATAGAAAGAAGGGCTATCAATCAAACTCATATTTTATTCTTCTAATAGAAGAGTTGGATGACTGTGCACTCAGATTCACTGGGTATATTATTTTCACTCCCTGCTCAGTTTATGTTGTGGTTTAGTCACTGATGTTAGCAGTACAGTCTAGGAAAAAAGGCAGATGCTCTCAGGCTTCACGAGCTGTCAAAAATATGGGAAAAGTAGGAAGCACAGTGTGCTTTTAATCCCAGGGCCTTCTGGAACTAGTGACAGCAAACTCAACCTCTTTGTACACTGCTCCAGAAGAACCAAAAGACTGTGATACAAGTGACATGTGTTAATCCTTACTGATAATCAAACACTGTGTTTACTATAGCTTCCTAAGAACCTCATCTACCAAGGCACCCCACCTTCAATAATACCCCACTATCAATGGCATTGCACCTTTAATGGCACCTGTACCTTCCTGGGCATGCCACTTTTCCAAGACCACCACCTTGAATGACACTCTACTTCCAGTGCACTCTATCTTTCTGGGCACCAGGTGTATTTTTCTTCCCTTCTGGTTTGGAAACAGAAATGAACTTCAGGTTTGATTTGGAGAATAGTGAGAAATTACAGTAGGCAGTTAGAGTGTAAGGTTTAGTCTATGATTGAAATTTCCTTCACACCTCAGTGATACACTGAGATTTGACTGTCTAATATTCTAAACCATGTTTTTTACAAAATCTAAGTAAGAAAACACTTTCATTTTGAAAAATTTAATATTTGTTAACAATTGAGCCTAACCTGGTAAAATAAAACACTTTTATTAAGTCAAGGAAGATAAGATAAAAGAGATAAAAACCTTTTCACTTAAGTCAAATTATGAGATTTATTGCTTCATTTTTTAAATATCACATGTTAGTCCACATGAACATAAATAATTCCAATGTAAAAATATTTGCAATCTAACATACTAACAAATAAAATTTAATCTTCTAGGTAAAATTATATTATATTACAGTGAACAGCCAGGTCAGGAGGTCAATTTCTGTGGTTAAACTTGGTTTTGAATTCACTCATTGTTACACGAGCCCCAAAGTATTGCAAGAGCATATTCAGAACAAAATCAAGTGGTTTTAATATAATTGTCCACTTTTCTGAGACTCCATACTCTAGTAATGCTGTCATAATACATTCAGATGATCCCCCTAGGAGATAAGTATAATGTGTAATTCTCACACATAATTCAGAATCATAATATTTCAGCCTATGTTTTCTGTATTAGATCTAGGTATAATTTCTTGGAAGAGTGCTCCATTCTTTTAGATTAATTAATAAAATGTCTGAACTAATCAAGTTAGCTACTGTGTATGGAACAAGTCGTCAGAATGTTACTAAAACTTTGATGTCAGTCTGCTCTACTTAGAAATTGCATGTGAAACATTCATATTAGCTTTCATTCTCAAAGTAAAATATCATATTGGTTTTATAGTTACTTAGTAGAGAATAGCACTTTGTCATATAAATGATGTGTTAAGTAGTACTTGCAAGTATTTGGGTTAAAGGGCATGTAATTCTAGAACAAAAATAATGCATGTATTAATGCATATTAAGATATATGCATTCATTGAAAAGAAACATGGTCTAGACACATAGAGAAGCCACTCAATCAGGTTACTTTCGGTTAGTGATGGTGAAAGACTAACCTCAACCCTGCCAGGACTGGTTGGACTAATTCAAATTCCCACTGAGGTCACAGGATTTCCCCTTTTCTGCATCCTTCCGAATTCTTGTCAAGAATATCATCTTTGCTTCTCATTGAGGAGAAAAGGAAATCTCAGTGTGTTGTAATTATGTTACATTTCTTTGATGAAAAATGAGGCTGACTTTTTTCATGTTCCTTGGGCATATGCTTTGTGACTTTTGAGAAATATATGCTCATTTTATGAACTTATATATTGACTGAGTTGTTTGGCTTTTTGTTATTGAGCCTTTTGATTGTTGTATATTCAAGAAGTTAATCCTTGATCTAATAAAAAAAAGTCATGAAAAAAAGAGAAATGTAATTTTTATTTTTTTTAAAAAAAGAAGTTAATCCTCCACCAGAAAAATACCTAGCAAAGTGTCTTACTCATTCTACATGTATTTCTGTATTCCAGTAATTGTTTATTTGGCTATGTAGAAACTCAATTTCATGAACTTTTACTTATCAAATATCAACATTATGGCCTGAGCATGAAGAAGCCACATAGAAACCCACTGATTTCTTTTAACAATAATAAAAATAAAAAGGAGGGATTTTAAAAGAATATATAAAGTAACAGTGATATATAGGCACAGCGTTGGATTTGTAGATGAAGGAATGTGTGCATCCTTCAATATTCCTCAGGAACATGGCCTTGGGAAAGTATAAGGAGTCAGACAAAAGGATGAAAGCAAAGACAATATCATGTAACACAGCCAGATTATATAAAGGATTCTAATTTATGAATGGCTTTACCACAAGCAACCAAAACAAAATCCCTCAGTATACTTCTTCTATTTTTCCTGAAAACATTATTTTGCAGCATTTTCCATAACGATAACTGCAGTGGAAATGACTTTTATAAAACAAATCAAGCAGAGTTGAGAGTGATAGGTATTTGAGACATTGTAATGCTTTAAGGACCAGTGCCTCGGTTAGATCTAGCTTGTGCCTTGAAAATGTGATATAATGCTGGTTGGCCTACTGCTAAGGTTTTAAGAAATGGTTGAATCACAAGGATTCTGATGCATTCATAATTGAATGGACATTTGTGAAGTATTTGAAACCTTAGGAAACAGATAACAGCTGAAATAAATGAGTAACTGATAGCGTGCTTGGGGGCAGGGGAGTGGTTATCTTTTCCTTGGCATCTTGCTCTCTGCTTTAGATTGCTAACCACAATCAGATGGCTAATTTTCTCACACTTGATATCCTTATGCCCCATAAATCCAAAGCATGGCTTAAACCTCGGAAATTATGAGTAAAAAGAAATCTTTCCTAATCTAAGTTTGTTTTCTCGGGTGTTTTGTCACAGTGATAGAAATCTCACTAATAGCAAGACCGGATAAACTACTCCAACCACAGATCCCTGTATCTAACATTTTACTTAAAGAGATCTTGGGACAAGACAGCCTTTCATTTCTCTTCCACATTGTAATATCACTGAATCAAGAATATAATCCAAAAGGCCTCAATTTAGTACATTGATTCATGGACAATTTTATATAACTTCTAGGTAACTAAGTCACAGATGAATTTTCAAAATATAAACTGTTTTTGAAGTTCAGGAATATTTTATTGATCACCTCCATACTATTTAGACAGAAGCTGAACTGCATGGAAACAGGTACATATCCATGCTGTATTATTTTACATATAGATATTCTAGTAGTAAGAACAGTAAGTACATGAAAAAAAATGGTGACCAATTGTGAAAGAGTAAAAGCTTTGAACTGTACAAAATATTTTACTTAGCACCATGAGAGACATCCCTTGAGAAAGATATCCAGAGACAGAAGGAACCTCTTGCAGTCTAACCATTACTGGTTGTAGAATATAAGATATATGACACCTACTAGTACTCAACTAGATTTGGTGTTGGAAATACATGGAGAAGTAAGTCATTGAAGGAAGAGTTCACTGTTTTAATACATGTAAGAATGAGTAACTCATAGTTCAGATTTCAGGAGCTATTATTAAGTTTTCAGGTAGGATTTACACACAAGCGATGCTGTATAATATGAAAGAAGTTAGAAGAGAAAGCAGCTCTCAGAATTTCTTAGCTCCAGCTTTTCTTTGTTGGTGATCTGTCTATTTCTCCTGTCTGTTTTCTCTGATTTTATCTTCCTATCTTAGCTTGGTTTCAAGTCAGAAAGCTAACTAGTACTTCATACTCAGAGCAGTTCTTTTCATCTTGAAGATATTTCTTTTAATAATAAATTTAATTCCCCTCATCTCACCACTCCCATGACTGAAAGAGAAACATTACTTTTTTTTTGTTGAGAATACATGATCTAGTCAGTAGGAGATTCTGGGTTTCATGTTATAGAATTTTCCATTAAAATAGAACACAGTAGAGGTTAAACTGTGAACCATCTTGTGTAGTAACAAAAGAGGTACCCAAAATATTTAAAACCTATTAGAAAAAAATAGCTGTATCCTATGCTCAATCTGGGCAGAGATTGGCTTGCTATCTGCTCCACAGGTTTAATAGGATGAGAGAAAATGATTAGCATCTTTCAAAATGTCAAAATAGTTAGAAAAGCTTGCCTATATAAATGCCATTTTGAGGACTAATGGCAATAATTATGCTGGAAACTCACACTTAATATAATACAATAGCTTTCTTGACTAAGAAGAAGCCTATATGAGATTATTATCTTTCTGACGGATGTGACACTTTCAGCCTGCAAATGTTTCCATCATTACATGAGTATGATTTGCACTAGAAACATGTCCATTGTTTTCAATCCCCTTGAGTTAGATTAACATGCATTAGATCCTGCACTAGAGGCCTATCTTGAGTGACGTGGGAAGTATCATTATAGCCTGACCTTAACTCAGCAGTGACTACTGACATTACTTTAGTTGTCAGTATCAATCCTTATTGGCAGAATAGAAACCCACTCTTGTTCACAATCTGTCAACTTCTGAAGTCGCTTAAGTCATACTCTGTGTGACAGAGCTAATATCAGAGTCGTTGACCTTCAGCAATTTTGTATGAACATGGTTGACAGGTATAATAGTCAGAGGAAACGTAGATAATTGGATCGAAAAAATGAGTTTCAGGGTACAGCAATATAATTCCTTGCCTGGTTTCAATGTTGATGCGTTAGATATAAATTTTGTTGGCTTTTAAAGGCATTTTGCCATTGTAAATTATTGTAAAAACTCTTATCCAAAATCTCGCAAAGTCTTGAAGCTGGTTGTTTCATGTTTATTACTTTCACTTGAAAGGGAAGATGATACAAATAGAGCAAGGGACTTTAGATAAAAAGGATATATGAGAATAACTAATGACAGATTCTTACTGCATAAAAAGAAACACTTATATGTGAAAAATATTAACATGGTTGTATATCTTCTGTAGTGTGGTCAGGTGTATACAGAAATGTTCAATTTGTACTTCAGTACTTTGTAGATTGTGGGAACTAACAGCTGAATAATAAAGAAACATTTATAATAGAATGTCATCACTTACTCCATGGTGCCCTCATTTAATGCTATCTCCAGTTGTTTAGTTACAAATGTCCTATTACAGTCAACAAATTAATTATGTGCAATCAAATACTGAACACTTGTTTTTTTTTAAATTAGATATTTTTTTTATTTACATGTCAATTTCTCCTTTTCCAGTTTCCCCTCCAAAAAACAAACAAACAAACAAATAAAAACAACAAGAACAAACTTCTGTTGCCTCCCCCATCCCCATGCCTGCCACCCTACCCTCTCCCACTTATTGGCCCTGGCATTCCCCTACACTGGGGCACAGAACCTTCACAGGGCCGAGGAACTCTCCTCCTATTGATGATCAGCTTTGCAATCCTCTACTATACACATGCTGCCAAAAAATCAGTCCCACCATGTATAGTCCTAGGTTGGCGGTTGGGTCCCTGGGAGCTCTGAGGGTATGTATATTTTCAGGTACTGTTTCAGTGGTTAAGAGTGTGAACATTACAATTCAGGGATGTATACTTGGATGTGAGCATTGCCATTTTCTAGCTGTGTGAAGTTAAAAATGTTAATTAACAAGTTAAAGCTTGTTTCCCCCTACAAAATGGGAATGATTAGGTCTTATATCTTAACACTGCTGAAGGATTAAGTGAACTCATGTGTACGAAGGGTAACCACTCTGTCTCTCTCACATTAGCTGTTGGATGTGGAGTATGCTGCTTTCCTGCTACTGTTCTGGCTATTGAGGCCTGCACTGTGTGTTTACCCTTTACTCCTCCAAAGTCAAGGACAAGAAAACCAATAAATTAAGCAGAATGACCTAATCCCATTGAGAAATATATAGGTGGATTTTACAGTTCAGATCATCAATTTTCTTCCATCAAAAGTAAGATTTCATACATAGGAGATTTCATTCAGATGTATCTATAAGGGTGGACATTTTTGTCTGGATATTTTAGCTTTTGAAAGTATCTCCCTTCAAAGGCTGATGTATCCATGATTTAATATTTCTTCTATACTTGAATTTTAAACATTTTGCTGTTACCTTCTCTAAGAGTAGAGCACTACTGGTTTAAGGAACATCTGACTTTTATTTCCAATTCCTACAGTAATGTCTTTCCTGATCAAAGAGCTGTGGACCTTTGCTACATGGTTTTTTTCCGCATAAATACAAACAATAACTCTTCAAATATCGTGGATATCTTTATTAATTTATGTCCACTGTAAATCAGGATGTGTTGGGTAGAGCTTTCCCTTAGATTCAGAATTCCCTCATAGAAGAAGCTGGATAGATCACAATTCACAAGTGACTCAGGATCGTTAGGCGATAGAAACCACTCTCCAAGCAACTAGAAGTGAGTAATGGCTGTGGTGAGGGAGGCTTCAGTAACATGATCATGATGATTGTTCACAGATTCTAGGGATAAAGGTTTTATTGCTCATTTTTTTGCATCTTGGGGTGGGATTTTCAGTGGTGTTGGTTTCTGAGACATATAAAAGACAGTTGGTAAAGTCTCCTCCTCACTAAGCTCACCTTCAAGGAGTCTTGAAGGTCTGTCATTTTCCTACTTTGAGCGAATAGGCAGTTTTATGTTTTTCTCCAAGAGAAGTTGTGCAACAGTGTGATAAATCAAAATCCTTCACCTTTAGAGTTATTATTATTATTATTATTATTATTATTATTATTATTATTTGATGATTGATTAAAGATGCATTCCCAAATTCAGGAAGTATTCTTAAAAAGTATATATTTTCAGGGACTGGATAGGGACTTAGTTGTTAAGAGCACTAGATGCTTTTCCAGAAGAACGAGGATCAATTCTTTCTAGCACCCACAAAGTAGGTCACAATTGTCTGTAACTCTAGTCTCTGGGGACTCAATGAAAACTTTTGACCTCTGAGGATACCATATTCACATGGTACACAGAAATGCAGTCAGGAAACACATATATCCACATAAAATAAAGTGAAAGAAATATGTTTAACAACAATATTTGTCATCAATGAATAGCACAAAATAGGAGGAGATAATTCTTCATTTTCCTCTTGACATTAAAAATTCAAAGGTATGATCTGTGAGGAAGTGTAGCTTTTCACTCTGTGCAACAAGAATTTCTCAAATGAGAGTCAGAAAATAAATGACTTGTTTGTGAAGATAGCCTCTTTGAAACACTGGAGGACATACGCGTTAAAATATATTTTCTCTTTACATAGTACACTTTCTCTTTCAGAAGCCTTTTTGTAGCTGTTCATATTAGGATAGGAGTGCATTCAGAATTCATGGCTATTAGTGTGGCTACTTTTGATTTTCAATCATTAAAAACCACATTTCAGTGAAGGGGAAGTTTTGTTTGGCTTTGGCATTTGGTGTTGATGAGACATTTTATATGTAGAGAAGATTTACAATCAATAATTCTAAAAAGATAGTATTTTAAAAAACCCTCTTGTGAAATGTAGAGGCATGTACTCCTCTGCCTGTGTGTATGGCAAAGCTGATTTATAACTTCAAATACAGAACTGAGGTCCCTCTATATGCCAGTCACCTAGTTTGTGAGCTCGCCGGGCCCCATCTGCAGAACAGACCGAACAGACCTCAAGGAGACAACTCTCCCTTTCAGTTCCCTGTGATAAATGTAAACTCCAGGATCACAAAATTCCAAATGTCTGATTTCAAATTTATAGTGTAACATTTCCAGCTACTAAGAGAAGAAATGAATTATACAACACCATCTACCAGTTCTATTACAACACTGAATGAAAGTAATATGCTATTACTAGAACAATACCAGACATATACTCTTATGTAATTACAGAGTGATTGTTTTCTGGAATCCCTAACAGGGCATTGCTCAATTTGAAACGAACCCCAGGACTACAGACAAAGGAACTCATGTTTTTTTATTCTGACAAATGTACTAGTCAACAGCTTATTTTAAGCAATTTTCTAATAAACATATAGTATGATATTTTACCAGAATTATTATCTATATTTTAAAATAAATGTATTGTTTTTGAAACTTTCCAAAGAAAATTTCCACTTCTGGATGTTAAATGATAAACTTCAACAAACTCTTGAAGAAAAATAACATCAATTCTATACAATCTCCTTCAAGTAATAAGGGAAAGTACATGCTTTTAGCTCCTGAAGTCAAAAATTATCCTTCCTGATGGGAAAAAAAATCACACTAATCCTTGGAGAAATAAAAAAAGAAGCATTTTCAGTGAGTCTAATTATTATTTTAATAGCTTATGAATTAAAAATTATTATTGTTGCTATTATTTACCAATTAATTATATCAAAATATTTTCTGGAGTTTGCTTAGTTTAGTTTGGGGTTTTTTACATTTGTTTGATTGGTTTGCTTAGTTTCTAAATATTTAGAGGCTTACTTATTGTTTATATTAGTTATAGTTTTTGTGACGTATTGAAACACAAGGACAAAACAACTTAGGAAGAAAACCTTTGTTTCATCTTACACTTCGAGTCACACTCCATTGCTAAAGGAAGTCAGAACAGGAACTCAAGCAAGGCAGAAACCTGATGGCAGAGACTGAAGCAAGGCCAGGGTAGAGTGCTTGATCAGTCTGCTTTCTTCTACCACTCAATCTACCTTGGGGCTGGAAATAGCACAAGGGATATGGGCCTTCCCATACCAGGAATCAATTAGCAAAAGCCCCACAAATGTGCCTACAGGCAATCTGAGGGTGTATATTCTAAAATGAAGTTTCTCATTATCTATAACTCTAGCTTTTGCTAAGCTGGCAATGACAAAAACAAAAATACTTTAAAAACCCCTGGTGAGTTAGTAATATTAGTATAAGTACAAATAATAATAATAATAATAATAATAATAATAATAATATGATAATGATGATAAATAGTATATTGTTATTCTGTTTCTGATTACCAATAGAGAATAGATGAAACAAAATTATGAAAGTGACTAATAAAACACATATGGTATATAATATTGTATATTAATATACATAATGTAATAATACATACTGGCCAATCCCAGCTTCCACCTCACTGCCATTCCATCAACTCCCTCCTACCCACATATTTCATCTCACAGCACAACATTTTATTAATTTTAATGATATGTTTTTATATATGTTTGATGAGATGGATTGCAGAATAAAAGTTTAATATTTTAGCTAATTCACAACTGAATCTACTTTCAAAGTCTTCAGTTATCTTGAGAGGAAAAATAAAACTATGTTTTAAATCGCTGAGTCGTACTCAGCGATTGAAACCAATGAATTCATGAAATTCTTAGGCAAATGGGTGGATCTAGAAAATATCATTCTAGTGAGGTAACCCAATCACAAAAGAACACACATGGTTTGCACTCACTGATAAGTGGATATTAGCCCAGAAGCTCAGAATACCCAAGATACAATCCACAGAACACATGAAGTACATGAAGAAAGAAGAACAAAGTGTGGATGGTTTGGTCCTTCTTAGAAAGGGGAACAAAATACTCACAGGAGCAAATACGGAGAAAAATATGGAGCAGAGACTGAAGGAAACGCCATCCAGAGACTACCCCACCTAGGGATTCATCCCATATACAGACACCAAACTAAGACACTATTGTAGATGCGAACAAGTGCTTGCTGACAGGAACCTGATTTAGCTGTCTCCTGAGGGGTTCTTCCAGGGCCTGTCAAATACAGAGGCAGATGTTCACAGCCAACCATTGGACTGAGCACAGGGTCCCAAATGGGGGGAGTTAGGGAAAGGACTGAAGGAGGTGAAGGGGTTTGCAACCCCATAGGAGCAACAACAATATCAACCAGCCAGACCATCCAGGGAATAAATCACCAACCAAAGAGTGCACATGACTCCAGCTACATATGTAGCAGAGGATGGCCTTGTCGGGCATCAGTGAGAGAAGAGGCCCTTGGTAGTGGATGCTCAAGTGTAGATGAATGTAAAGGTGGAGAGGTGAAAGTGGGTGGATGGATGGAGAAACACCCTCATAGAAGTAGCGGAGAAAGAGGAAATGGGAAAGGGGGATTCCAGAGGGAAGAATTGAGAAAGGGGATTATGTTTGAAATGTAAATAAGTAAAATATCCAATGAAAATAAAGCTATGTGAATTATTATATTTATATTTTAATAATAAATAAAATATAAATAAATAAAATAGATATACATAAATAATAAATATATAAATAAATGTTAATTTTTTAAAATTTGAATAATATATTTCAAATGACTTCAAAATCATTTTAGAGATGTTCTTGTTTTCTTCTTCACATCTTTCTAAGATGTTATGATTTCTAATAATCTGAAAAGCTCTAAATACAGAGTACTCTTTTCACTGTGTGGGTGGAGGGCAGTCTTAGCTTTCTGGCTTTGGAACAATGGTCTGACCTCCATTAGCCTCTGATCATTTATAACTTACCAAAATATGCCTGTAGTTGACACTGGTGTACTTCTTTGCTCACTGGATGCCAAATTTGGATTTATAACTTCTATTAATCCCATAAATTGTAATTTCCAAGTGTTGTAATTAAAATAAATTAAAACAAATGCAAACAAAAAACATCATTGGCTATCTTCCACCAAAGACATCTTGTTAACATGGGTATCAGCTTTTTTTTAGTCCACCTCTACTTCCTCTATCAACCCAGAAGCTACAGTTCACACAAAACCCAAGAATTCACATTTATTTTTAAATCATATATTTTTAATGCTTATAAAAAGAATGTGCAAAAATATCTATTGTTGCTGTTTATATATCTGATAGAGTATTGGACTCAGGTAGACATAAAGCTAAGCATTAAGAATGTTAGGAACAATTCGTTGAATAGCTGAAAATGTTACCCTTTTCATCTACTAAAAATATATAAATATTATTAAAGTTATAAATTAGGATGGTAAGTTACTGGCAAAGTATTCATGTTATACTAAAATATAAAAGAATAAATTTATGTTGAGCTGAATTCAAATGCTAAAGACAAGTTATCCTTACTGTAGAGATTGGAGGAATTTTTCATTTCTTAAGCTTGCCATATTAATATTTTTAAATGTCTTTGAGAAAATATCAATTTTACAGTGGCTTTAACATTTAGAATGTGCTATTTTTGAATTTTATCTAAACAATATGAAATATTCTATATTAATGAAACCATAAGCATGATATGTTCAAATGAAAACATCAAAGATTACCACAATGTAAGGATTTTTTTGTATAATAATGTCTAGATTGCTGAACAATTATCACAGCATAAATGAAGTCATTTGTAGGCATATGTAATTCCAAAGATGATTCAGAACCAAGAGAGATCATAAGTTATACCATAGTTTCAAATGAGTCATTGATCTCTAAGGTAGTTTAGATCCTTTGCCTGTAGACAGACTAATTCAACAACACAGGAACACACATTACAAGTACAACTGGCTTGATATTCTGTACATTTAACATGTGTGTTTAGGACAAAGTACCCATAGCCCAGTAGGGTAACATGATGCATTTTCTGCCAGTTTAGGCTGTGGCTTTTGCAACTGAACAGTAGCTGTCATTTCTTCCTTTCAAAGAAAATCCTTTACAAAAGCATATGTTTCCAAAACCTTAAATATTCTTCCCCAAATTTTCATCAAATGGAAATATGCATTTTTCCCATCACAGATCCAATGCCACCCTCTTAGAGCCACTGGTCCTGCTCTGAAAGGTGTGAGTGCAATCTAATTTTTTTTTTCATCTATACAAAATCATTTTTCTTTTATATCACCTTTCATGGTTTGGGAGAAACAATTTTTCATTTAAAATCAGGCTCATCACCTATGATTTAATACCCTTGAGTCTCTGTTTGGGTACTAAAAGTAAAATCTGATCCAAACATAAATGAGTTACATAAGGACTTATATTAATGTAATAAGTTATATTACATTTTATATTATAAGAAAACACATCAGTGTGCCATTCAATATAAAGTACACAAGTTTGTCAAAGGTGGGACAGAGATTATGCAGCTCTAAAAATATTTTTAATAATTCAAATTAATATTCATTCATAATTTAATATATGCAGATGTATATTCCTATGCACATGCATACAAGTATTAGTACCACACACACATACATACACATGACACAAAAATACTCCTTGAACATTACTAGAGTTCAAGCCATGAGGTAATATACATTTAAAGATAAATCATAAATCATGACTATGCATATGATTTTTAAATATTTTTCCTAAATGAACACATAGACTTAAATAAATAACATAATATTCATAAAATAAATACAGTGACTCCAATTTTACTTAAAATAGGGTAGATTAAATGTTTTTAGCTTTTTTAAAGCCAATATTGAATAATTTGGGAAATAGTGTTATTATTCTCTTTAAAATAAAAATTATCTTAACTTTCAACTGAAATACATTTCTAATGTAGCATGTTCCACACGATGCTAAACCTTTTCCTTTTGTTTTCAGACCCCACTGGAATCCATCTTTGTGTTCTATTTTCTTTCCCACTGTTAAACTTAACTGAGAAATTCTCAGTAGATGGTAAACACTTATTGAAATATCATCTGATGTGAATGATAACACCTACTTTCTCTTTTTCCCTGAACCAACCCAAATTATAAAGACACAAGTGGCTTACTGTACCATGTGGAATGCACCAACCTGTTAGGGCAGCCTTTAACCACTACTGTGAATCCAAGTCTTCCTCTTTCACCACAATACTCTCTCTGAAAGGCTTGTTAATTTATATTCATAGTAAGTTATTTGAATTGCTTTTAGGAGGACATGAAGGCTGGGAATGTAGCTGTGGGACAGTCCATGCCTTCCCAAGCTCAGTCCCTATTACTACCAAACCCAAACTCTAGCATGAAGTCTGTTTACTGGTTACTGGGAATGGAGTGGGGAGGAGATTCACAAGGCTTAGGACTTGCTCTGTAAGCATGAGGATCAGAGATACCATGCCTAAAACAGTGTGGCCATGGCTGTCCTATTTGTATTCCCATCAGTCTTAGGAGGAGGGAGAAATGAAAACATAGCAGAAGCTTGTTAAATAGACTAGGTCAAATACAAGCTCTGTTAGGCAACAGACCCTGTCTGAAAATATGAGGTCGACAAAAATGGAGGAAGATACTTGACCTCAAATTTAGCTCTAATAGACATGCCCATACCATGCAAGTGCATATATATGTGTGTGTATATATGCATATATATATATATATATATATATATATATATATATATATATATATCCCTGCACAAATATGCTTGCACACATATAGAGATGCAGACAGTCAAATGAACACTGCCGACATGCATGCAAAAACAAAGAAGAATGTACAGTAAAGTATGTACTTGTTCTCTCACATGCTTCTCTTCACAGCACTGTGCCTTAACATATCTACCAGCAGCTAAAGGAGCCTGATAGAAACCTAAACTTGGAAAATGTCCATCAAAATAACACATCTTTAAGGGGTTTGTGATTTCACACATTTTGCCACAGGGACAAAGACTAATTTGCAATGTAATCTTTTTGGTGACAAACCACAAATGTCAAATCAATACAGAAATGACAACTGGGAACAAAAGAAAATTGATAACAACCAGACATACAAAGAAGCAACATACTGAAATTAGCTGACCAGAAATTTAACAATTTCAAAAGACTAACTAACTTGCAGCCTGGCTGCAGGAAGATATTGGAGACTGACCCATGCAAGCAGGATATTGGGAGCTGCAAACAGAAAGGATCATGAGAGGAGCTCCACTGCCATCAACTCCTGCATAAAGGACACTTTGAAAACTTGCAGGCATCAGTGGCATCTGGAAGCTACAGTCTTAACAGACAGAGGATACAAGTTTGGAACAATGATTTGCAAAGCAGGCAAAGATTTTAAGCAAAAGGACAGAGCCAATCTAAGTAGAATAAATACACTGAACCTGAGTCACGTGGCTTCTAAATAAAGGAAACAAACTCTAAAGGACTCTGAAGCTACAGGCCTGTGCTTAAAGAATAATGCAATTACGTGCTGTACATTCTAGTTGAAAGAAAAAATATAACACTATATATATACACATATATGTATATATATAAAATATATAAAGGTTTTTATAATATATATTCAAACTATTGAAAATACATTTTACATTAGAGAAGTAAGTAAAAACTGAAAGGAAGCATAGTTGATACATTAATATAGATCTTTTATTTTGGATTAGTATGTTTTAATATATGCAAAATAATACAATATTGTTATATAAAAGAACTTAAAATAAATATTATATATATATTACATGAATTGTATAAGATGGGAATTAAAGCTGAGAACATATCCACCACTCATATGTCCAACTTTGTCTTTAAGCCAAAGATTCTGCTTAGCTTCATTCTTGAGAAGGTTGATGTTTTTATCCCGTCTCTATGATGAAGCACTTTTCTAATGCATATGAGCAAATTTATACACTCACAGAGCTGCAGACTCAGGAGTTGGTTCAGCATTTATTTAGTATAGGTATTCAAATTCACATGGACAGAAAGATAAAAGGAAAGGACAGATCTGAGTAAGATGATGTAACTGCACTTGAGCAATGCCCACTTTCCTAAGTTTGTATATAAATAAATTAGCATACATGCCTCTGAAGCACAAATGGATGTAGCAAGCCAGTGACTCATGGTTTCCTACCTAACACTGAACTGAAGAAAATACTTGAGATGCCACAATGACTTTCGGATATTAGTTCTTGTTATTGTTGTTGTCCCATTAAAGTTCTGGCTTTTGTAACAAGTTACAGTATTTTCATCTCTAGTTCCCATCTTGTTTTGATTTCCTATACTAGTGGCTTTGGCCTTACTTCTGCTTCCTCTCCTTGAGTGCTCCTCCTTCCCTCTTTATTGACCTCTTGAATGATGACTGTACTATTTGTCTTTAATATTTAGAAATGTTTTCTGGAAATTTATTCCTAGACCTAAATATTACTTGATGGTCTCCTTCCATTAACCCTTTGATACTTTCTTTTTGCACTGTGATTACCTGTCTCTGAAAACAGGAAGTGTGGTTCATAAAGGGCATGGGTTATACCAGTTCTCATATTCTGGGGAACACTATTTAATCTGTTAACAGATTTTCTGTTTTAACAGAAAAACTTTGCAGAGGAATGAACAATTCTTTCTCTAGTTGATCAGTTTTGGTTTGAAGTCTATTTTGTTGGATATTAAATAGCTGCACCAACCTGATTCTTATATTCTTTTGCTTAGAATATATTTTCCAACTCTTTGATTTGAGGTAATTTCTGTCTTTGGTGTCAAGTTTTGCTTCTAGTATGTGGCAGAAGGATGAAACCTGTCTCCACGTCCATTTTGTTAGTTTATTGGAGATTTGAGTCCATTGATATTGAGAGATCAAAGACTAATGAACGCTAATTCCTGTTTTTTTGTTGGTTGTAGTTGTGGTGAAGTTGATGGTGGTGTGTGTGGATGTGTGTCCCTTCTTTTGGTTTTGGTAATGTGATATTATTTATTTCCTGTGTAGACAGGCACAGTTAAACTCCTAGGATTAGAGTGGGTTTTTTCCCCAATATTTTCTGTAGGACTGGATTTGTAGACAGTTATTTAAAGTTGAAGTTTTCATGAAATATCTTGTTTTCTCCACATCAGGTGATTGAAATTTTGCTGGGCATGGTAGCCTGAGGTAGTTTGTGGGGTCTCTCAGACTTTTCAAAATATCTGTGTAGGCTCTTCTGGGTTTTAGAGTTTCTGTTGAGAAGTCAGGTGTAATTATAATAGTCTGCCTTTACATATTACTTCATCATTTCTCTTACAACTCTTAATATTCTTTCTTTGTTCACTGTGCTTAGTGTTTTGATTATTATGTGATGAGGGGACTTCCTTTTCTGGGACAACATATTGGTGTTCTGTATGCTTCTTATACTTTTAAAGGTATGTCCTTCTTTAGGTTAGGAAAATTTTCTATTATTTTTTTTGAAAATATTTTCTGAGCCCCTGATGTGAAATTCTTCTCCTTTTTTCATTCACATCATAGCTTTTTTAACCAATGTAGCTATTTATCCCATCATATATTTAATGCCTGATATACCCTCTTCCATTTCTTGTATTTTGTTGTTGAAACTTTCCTCTATAAGTCCTGTTTGAATTCCTAAATTGTTAATTTCAAGTATTTCCCCCTTTTCTATTACTTTAATTACTTCTGATTTCATTTTCAGGTCTTGAACGGTTGTTTTCATTTCTTTCAACTGTTTGTGTTTTTTGGCTTATTTTAAGGGTTTAATAATTTTATTTTTAAGGACCGCTATCATCTTCTGAAGGTTGATTTTAAGGCTCCCTTCGTATTCTTTATCTATGTTGGAATATTCAGAGCCTGTTGTGGTAGGATACCTGAGTGCTAGTAGAGATATATTGCCTTGCTTATTATTGATTATATTTTATGCTAGTTTCTAGGCATTTAGGTATTAGATAATAATAGGTCTAGATAATAATTTCTGAGTTTCTCTTCATTGGGCGGATGCTTTGTTCCTTGCTATCTGTTTCCTCTCTGGACTTTGAGGGATTGTGATGGCTATGTTTTCCTGTTTTCCTCCCTTGCTCAGCTGGTCTGTTCACAGGGAAAGCCTGCTGCTGTTGGAGCCTGGGATACTGGGATGAGTTTGGGGATAGAATGTTGGAGGAGAAGATCTTTTAGATCTCTGGAGACACAATGATAGAAGAAAGGGAAACGATAGCATATTTCTTGCTACAGAGTTGGTGATGAGCCTGAGGTATTGGATTTCAGGAGCAGTAAAAGTGGTGTGAGTTCACAGCCTACTGATGCCATGAGAGGAGCTCTCATGCAAGCTTGTGTTGGGCTCTGGGACAAAGCAAGGAGTCTGTGGAGGAAGGTTAAAAGTGGGGGATGTGTGGGATCCATTGTAGATGGAAGTTGGGAGGGCTGGCCAGGTTAGCCTTCCAAGGGAGTTCTGTTTAAGAGCTGGGAATGAGGTGGGAGGACTGGAACTGGGGGAACAGAGAAAAAGAAGGTCTGCAAACTGCTTGCTTGGTTTTCAGGCATGTGTGTCTTGTGGATTAACTGCTGGAATTGGGGGTTAGGGAAAAAGCAAAGAATGATGGTGGAAAGATCTGTGGTGTGAAAGGGAAGATCTGTGGGATCCACAGGAGGAGGAAGCTGGGATAGGGGTGGTGTCCACAGAAGGAAAGGCTACAAGAACTCCTCTGCTGCAGAACTGGGGGTGATAGGAGCTTTTCAGATCCTCCATGTCTATGCAAAAATACAATTTTATGATCAACATAACATTATATATAAATGTATTGTACTTTCTCTTTTAAATGTCATTAATGTCTCTGATGTTATATACTTTAAACTTGAATCATCCACCCCCCATTTCCTGAACTGTAGAATATGTCACACAAAAATTGGCTAAATAATTCTGTGAGAGTGTTTTTAATTTAATTATTGAAAAATAGTTTTTCTTCTTACAGTATTCTACTGTATTGTTTGTGATAGGTGGTAGACTTTCTCTCTGTCTCTTTCTGTCTCTTACTCTTTCTCCACTTCTCTTCTCTCTCTCTCTTCTCCCCTCTCTCCCTCCATACCTCCTTTTCTGCTTCTTTCTCCTGAGTCCTCTTTATATTCCCAAACTCTTAGGCCCTAATATTATTGTAAGCGATGGCAAACACCATCTCAATATGATAATTGCCAATGATGTGCCTCACCCTAGCTTTATTGATCACACATTCTATTCTTTGGTTTAAGTTTACTTCTATACATAATTCAGATGTCCTCCCTTCAAATATTTCTTCTGTTCAATCTTTCTCTCTTTCCTTTTGAGAACATATGTATGTACATTCCTGTAATGGAATT
>JADRCD010151352.1:0-11224 GCA_019843815.1 Montemys delectorum
AAATTCTCCTGGGTAACGGTTTTAACATCAATTTACTTGATCAGTTTAATAAAAAAAAGTGAAACACCTAAGATGGTTGAAATTTATGTCACTATCTCACAGAATTCTGGTGAGATGGGCATATGTATATATAGTCTATGTCTCCCACTATTCCCAAGAAAGACTGAAAAGTTATAAAATATTGTTCTTACTCTTAGTATTTTTCTGGAAAGGAGAACTTAATCACTCTTTTTATTAGTGTTCTCAGTGTTCAGCATCTCCCAAAAGCATTTAAAGTAGAAAAGCTGTTAAAGATTTGACTGCATAGGTATAGCTTATCAATGCTGATCTAATAAGAACATTCCCAGTTCAGTGAAATGTGATGGGAATAATAAGTTAAATGCAGATTTAGTAAGGAAAATGTGACTAAGAGAAATTGAAAGGACACTTAGACCAGCATTACCCATGCCTGGTGTGGACACTTAGACCAACATTACCTGTGTCTAGAATGAGCACTCAGACCAGCACTAACTGTGTCTGGAGTGGACACTTAGACCAGCACTACCTGTGACTAGAGTGGGCCTATTTCATAACTGTACTGTTAAAGCTTGTGTCTCTGAGGCCACCAAAGGTGAAAATGGAGAGCAATTTGAAAATGGTGAGCAGTCTAGTGGAACTGTGACTGAGTACTCTGTCATAAGACTTGGTTTGTCTCTTTACAACTGAGAGTCATAAACCAAAGCTGTGCATCTGAATAGAATATAATTCCTATTATTTCACAGACATTACCCTGGTGAGCAAAGATGCAATAAAGAGTTCCAGGGAAGGGAATAACATGGACAAGCAGGCTTTGATCTTAGGAAATCTGAAACTCAGCTAGTTCTTATTATTGATCCAGATCTCAACTTCTGGCTTTTAACATCACCTAGGCTTTACAGATAATCTCATTTGGCCCCAGCTGATTTGATTCTCCCCATTTTAATACACAGAAGATGGAAAGTAAGAGAGTCCAAGGTATATAGTTAAGAATTCAACAAGAACCTCTCTGAAATTTTAAACATAGGATATATTCTTTCTCTGGACAGCAAATCATTTGGGTAAGTACAAAGAGAAACTGAGGTGAATATGCAGGATATGGAAGTTAGAAGAGGGGCTAGGAGAAAAAAGAGTAAGGCTACTCCCCATAAATCTTACTAAAAATTATGAGTCCTCCTGTAAAATGAAGGACCTTGAGATAGCTGATTCTAACTGCAAGTCTTACCCTCTGACCTTCATCCAATCACTGCAGGACAACAGAGTTCTTGCTAAATGTTGAAACTGCCAATATTTCAAGTAACTTTCTAGGAAGGGCACTAGTATATTCCTAACGGAGGCTTTTGGCCATTAACCTGACTGTCTTCTCACACCAAGTGAGACAGCAACACTGGGGAATCCTCTAAATAAGCTGTTGAGAGCCAAAGTGGAAAGGAAAGCCAATTAGAGAAAATATACAACAGATACTTGTTCTCTGGCATCATGGTTGTCATGGAGATTTTTCTAATAATTGAAGGCCCAGTTTTCCATGGGCATCAATTCCTAACTTCCCCTGTGATCCTATTATGACACCAGATCATAACATGCCTGACCTTGGAAAAGACATAGGTGTCTGCTAGTCCCTCAAACTCAATATCTAGGTGATAAATTTGAAAATCAGAGATGTTAAAGTATTTTTGCAAGACAGAATGACCAGCTGATAATATCCCTTGACATCAATAAATGTATATGCATACAATATGGAAATCACTTTATTTTATATAAATGTGAATACACAGTTTCTCAACTATCTATTGTGAATAAGTAATTTAGCAGCTCTATCAGACTGACAGTGTATAGTATCCATAAGTGAATAAGTCAGGGCACCAAGTTATCCAACAGTTTATGATAAAAAACTGAAATTCAAGAAAAGAATTACTTCTCCTGATCATAACCTTGGGTGTTGCTATCATAAAATAAGATTTGGGTTGCAACTGCCAAGATTCTTCATTCTGTTAAAGCACTTTTATCAAGTTTATGGCCTTATTTTCTGGGCCCACATAGTGGGAAGAGAGAGTTGACTCCCAAAGGTAGCCCTCAATCCTACACACACACACACACACACACACACACACACACACAAATAAATAAATACAAATTTTTAAAAGTTGGGTGGTGGAATTCTGGCTTTGTCACTTACTGGTTTGTGTCTTTGTATATGTTACTGCAAACCACGGTGTTTCCATCTATTAAATGACAATAACAGTAATACCTAAGACATTTCAGTACTCTGAGGATAATTAGGTTAGACAAAGATTATAAAAACTTTAAATTTCATTAAACCTCTTTATTAATGGAATGTACACATGTGATTTAGAAATCTAACAGTTGCTATAAGTCAAATCCATCAGAAAAATTCTTTCATTAAGTAGATTGTACAGGCCAGAGGCAGTGAATGATTACAGCAAAACAGTGTCTTCCAGACACAGCACAGCAACTGCATACAGTAACTCACAGGAAGCTATGGCTTCAGGCCCAATACCTCCACCAGATTATGCCAGACCACCCTATCATATACTGGAAGGCAGTAAGGAATTCCTGAAGTGGAAATTTCTGGTTTAGTTGGAGACTCAGTTGTGTCATATGATGTTTTCCTGGAAACTGTCTTATGAGAGGATATTTTTACTGAAGCATACAAGCAGACACATGAGAGGATGTTTTGCTCAGAAAATACACAAAATGTTTTTCTGCAAGCTACCTGGAAAAAGGTTAGGTGATGTTTTGCTAGAGTGGACACTTGAGAGGACACATGATGTTTGGAAAAGGTATAAACATAACCCAACAGACAATGGACAACACTGTGTGGTATTGGTTCACCCTGCCACTCTTTACTGGTTTTCATTGGGCTTTGCTGATGATGACGATGCTGTGTGGTATTGATTCACCTTTTCACTCTTTGCTGGTCATCCTTTGCCATTACTTCATAGAAATAAACACACCAAAGAACTCATGGTGGTTTTCCAGTGGCTTGTTGACACGTCCACATACTCAGGCTGATTGGCAGAGCCTGATTCATAAATGATGTTTGCAAGTGGATTGAGCTACTGCTGCTGATTCATGTGAACTAAAGTGCTGATATTCTGACAACACAGATTGGATTCACCTCATAAAACTATTTCTAAACAGGTCCACATCTTCATTTGCTCTATTAATCTTTCCTTTCCACTACCTCTGGTATGTGGTAGACTAGAAGGGAGATTGAAGCATTTAAGTACTCTTATTAAACAAGGTTTTGAAAAATATAAGTCTACAAGTTTCCACCTCTAGATGAGGACCTAATGGCAACAGGTTCTCCCAAGAACGGGAGAATTATTGACTTCTTAACTATGGAGCCCCTGAGAGGCTACCCATGCCCTAACAGGTGGCCCAACACCTACTAGATGCCAATACTGGCATCACAAAGTGGACTCAACAGGTTTCAAAGGAATACATGAAATGTAGGGGGACAATGGTAGAGGGGGTAAGGGAGGAATTGGATGGGAAGGAATGAAGAATGATTCTCATCAAAATACATTATATACATTATGAAATTCTCAAGCAATAGACTTAAATACCTGAGGACCATAGAGAGCCATGTCCATCACCCACCCCATAAGCTCTAAACACCCAAGGACCTCATGACACCTTGGGCATCTCCCATAGGTTTCTGAGGATTTGCCTCAAGATCCTGCTAAGCCTATGAAGAGTTTGTTACTATGTGTAAAGACCACTTTGATACCCCAAATTTAACACCAACACGTCTTTGGTTTGTTTTTTTTAACGAAACAAAACATAATAAGATGAAACAAAAATCAAACACATCAACATTGAACAACTCAAACCAACAGATGAGATATAAGAATTGGAAACCCACTCATTCACAGACTTGAGAGTCTTATAAAAACATTAAGCTGGAGGCGATAATCTATATTCTGAGGACCTGGTACAAAGACCCATTGTTACTGCTTCAGTCTCTGGGAGTTCAAATGAGCTTTGTTCTCCTGCTGTCCTGCATATTCTCTGTCTCTTACACTTTCTGCCTTCACTTTCATGGTGTTCCCTGAGCTCTGACGGGAGGGATTTGATGGAGACATCCCATTTAGGGCTAACTGTTCCAAAATCTCTTGTTCATTCTCTGTGTAATATTTTTATTTCTTCCTATCTACTGCAGGAAGAAACTTTTCTGATAATAGATGAATAAGGTACTGATATTATTGTGATTAGGATAATGTATACTATATCATTAGAAGTAAATTTTTCATTGCTTTTTAAAAGACCAGAAGTATTTGGTTTAAATACTTCTGGGTCTCTGGGCTACTTTCTGGTTCTATACCCAAGCAGTATAAGGTATCAGTTCTATCTCATGGAGTGGGACTTAAGTCAAATCAGATATTGTTTACTTTCACAAGTATTGTGCCTCTACTGCCCTAGGATATTTTGTAGGCAGGACAGCCTTGTTGATAAAAGGGTTTGTAGCTGGGTTGGTGTTTACATTTCTCTTTTGACAGCCTACAACCTTTGTCCTTAGGTCAAGAACCCCTTTGGAGGTAAACCAGTATTGGTACTGGAAGCTGTGTTTGCTGACAAGAGATGATAAGTAGGACTTTGTGCTCCTCATTATCGGGAGACTTCACTAGGATACTCTTCATATATTTTAGGAAATTTTCACAGCACTGGGTTTTCATACTATGCCCTCAAATGCCCCTCAGTTAAAGCTATCTCACCCACATTTCCCGATTCACCCCCATTTCCCTACCACCTCACCACCTAATCCTCCTGTTCCCATCAATCTTTCTCCTAGTCTATCATAAAATCTATTCTACTTCCTCATCTTAGGGAGATCTATATGTCTTCCTCTAGATCTTTCCTCTAAACCTAACCTCTCTGGATCTATGATTTGTAGCTTCATTATCATTTACTTAATGGCTAACATCTACATATAAGCAAATACATACCATATTCATCTTTCTTGGTCTAGATTACTTCAAACAGTATGATTATTTTTGCTGTTGTTGTTGTTTCATCCACGTGACAGCAAATTCACTCCTGGAGGTGCTTTGTTTTGTCATATAATAATTTTATTGATTGATTGGAAATTTCACATTATTAACACAGTTCACACTCACTTTCCAGTACTCCAAGTCCTTCACCCTCTTGCACTTCAAAATAATGAGGGGAGAATGAGGAGGAGGAACAATTATAAAAATGTTCAAGGAACTCAAAAAAACATATAAATAAATTTCCACACTGAAGACCACAAAGACACAAATACCTGATTGAAATAAAGAAAATAGTTCAAGATGTAGAAATATAATTTAATAAAGAGATAAACTTCTGAAGAAGAAACCAACACAAAAAGAATGACATTGCCTTAGACTAAAAGTATAGACAGAGGTGTTCCCAGCAAAATAAAATAAAAAACAAGCAGGAATAGTTATTCTCATATCTGACAAAATAAACTTCAAATCAAAACTACCATAAGGAATAAAGATAATAACGATATTAATCAAGTGGACATTATACTATTCACCAATCTCATCTGTGCCCAAATTCATAAAGCAACTACTACTGAACATAAAGTAACAGTTTGTTCTTAACATCTTAATAGTAGACGACTTTATTCATACTCCATTTTCACTAATGGATACATTGTCCAGACAAAAAAAGTGAACAGAGAAATAACAGAGTTAAATAACATCTAAATCAAACAGTTATGGCCAGACATCTAAAGAAAACTCTATCCAAACACTAAAGTATATATAGACTTATTCCCAGAAGTGTATAGAAAAATTTCCAAATAAACCATATACTAGGCTATTAAAAACTCAACAATTACAGGACAATTGAAGTAATATAATTAATTCTGTTGAACCACAGTGAGATAAGGCCTTATAGCATCAGAATTAGAAACTACAAAAAAATATGAACTCATGGAAACTAAGAAACACAAACTAGTAATTGGGAAAAGGAAAAAATTAATTTCTAGAATTAAGTGAAAATGAAAACACAATATATAAGACTCTATGGGACACAATAAAGGCAGTCCTACAAGGAAAGTTTATAGCAGTAAGTGCCTACATTTTAAAAACTATAGAAATATTATATTAATAACTTAGTGATATACTTGAAAGCTTTGGAAGACAACAAATAATATTCAAAAACAGTACATAGGAAGGGATTATAAAAATACAGACTGAAATTGATAAAAGAGAACTTAAAGGAAAACAATAAAAATAACTAATGAAACCAAGAATTGCATTTTTTATTTTCATTTTTAAATTAAATTATTTTTTACACTCCATATTCCATTCCCCACCCTTCCACAACCACCATCTGACTGCTCCACATCCCACACCTTCTCCCCACCCCCCTGTCTCCACATTGATGCCCCCACCCACCACCCCATCTGACCTCGAAATTCCCTGGGGTCTCCAGTCTCTTGAGGGTTAGGTGCATCATCTCTGAATGAACACAGACCCTGAAGTCCTCTACTATGTGTGTATTGGGGACCTCATATCAGCTGGTGTATGCTGTCTGTTTGGTGGTTCAGTGTTTGAGAGATCTCAGGGGTCCAGATTAATTGAGACTGCTGGTCCTCCTACAGGATCGCCCTTCTCCTCAGCTTCTTTCAGCCTTCCCTAATTCAACAACAGGGGTCATATGCTTCTGTCCATTGGTTAGGTGCAAATATCTACATCTAATTCTTTCAGCTGCTTGTTGGGTCTTTTGGAGGGCAGTCATGATAGATCACCTTTTGGGAGAGCTCCATAGCCTCAATAATAGTGTTATCTTGGTTTGGGTGTGTTATATGTTGCATTTATTATGTTGAAATATGTCATCTATCTCTTTAGATTCTCTAGAAATTTTAGCATGAAGTGATGTTATGTTTTGTTGCAGTCATTTTCTGCATCTGATGAGAAAATCATGTGGTTCCTATCCTTGAGTCTATTCATGTATTGGATTACAATTTACATATGTTGAACCATTTCAATATATCTTGATCATGGTGTATGATCTTTTTAATGTGTTCTCAAACTAATTTCACAAGTATTTTACTAAGAATTTTTGAGCCTGTGTTCAGCAATGTTTACCTATAGTTTTTCATTTTTGTTGGGTTTTTACCTGATTTGTTACCAGGGTAATACTAGGTTTGTAAAAGAATTTGGAAGTATTTCTTCCTTTATATCTTACAGAATGATTTAAGAAGTATTGATGTTAGCTCCTCTTTGAAGGTCTGGCAGAATTCTGTACTGAACCTATCAGATCCTGAGAATTTTTTAGTTGGGATTTTTTTTTGAGACAGGGTTTCTCTGTGTAGCCCTGGCTATTCTGGAACTTACTCTGTAGACCAGGCTGGCCTCTAACACAGAAATCAGGCTGCCTCTGCCTCTCAAATGTTGGGATTAAAGGTGTGTGCCACCACTATCCAGCTAATTGGGAAATTTTAAACTATCAATTCTATCTCACTGATCGTTATGAGTCAGTTTAAGTTATTTCTCCATCTTTATTTAAGTTCATTATATTATATAAATCTAGAACTTTATCCATTTCTTTTAGAATTTCAAGTTTAGTAAAATATATATATATATGTACATTTGTATATATATATATTTGTATACATACATACATACACATATGTGTGCTTGTTACTATCATTCTTTAAATGTTCTCATTGTCATGTCATAACTTTTTCTATCTTTAATTTTATTAAATTGCATCTTCTCTATCTTTTGGTTAAGTTGTCTAGAATTTGCTAATATTGTTAATCTTTTAAAAGAAACAATTCTTTACTTAGACACTTCATCTTGACCTTTTTTAATTCGATGGTTTGTATCTTGGGTATTTTGTACTTTTTTTTTTGCTAATATCCACTTATTAGTGAGTACATACCATGTATGTCCTTTTGGGTCTGAGTTACCTCACTTAGGATTATATTTTCTAGTTCCATCCATTTGCCTGCAAAACTCAGGATGTCCTCATTCTTAATAGCTGAGTAGTATTCCACCATATAAATGAACACATTTTCTGTATCCATTCTTCTATTGTGGGACATCTGAGTTGTTTCCAGCTTCTGGCTATCACAAATAAGGCTGCTATGAACATAATGGAACACATGCCCCTCTGGCATGGTGGGGCATGTTTTGGGTATATTCCCAAGAGTGGTGTCTTCAGGTAGATCTATTTCCAATTTTCTGAGGAACCCCCAGATTGATTCCCAGAGTGGTTGTACCAGTTTGCAATCCCACCAGCAATGGAGGAGTGTTCTTCTTTCTCCACATCCTCTCCAACATGTGTTGTCACCTGAGATTTTGATCTTAGCCATTCTGATTGGTGTAAGGTGAAATCTCAGGGTTGTTTTGATTTGCATTCCTCTGATCCCAAAGGACTTTGAACATTTCTTTAGGTACTTCTCAGCCATTCGAGATTCTTCAGTTGTGATTACTCAGTTCAGTTTTTTTTCTTTTCTTTTTTTCTTAGATATTTTCTTTATTTACATTGCAAATTTTATCCCCTCTGAAAACTCCCCTGTCCTATCCCCCTCTCTCCTCACACTAACCTATTCCTTGGCCTTCCCCTACACTGGGGAATCAAGCCTTCATGAGACCAAAGGCCTCTCCACTCACTGATGTCCTACAAGGCCATCATCTGCTACATATGTGGCTGTAGCCATGGGTCCCTCCATGTGTACTTTTTGGTTAGTAGTTTATACCCTGGGAGTACTGGGGGTACTGGTTGGTTCATATTGTTGTTCTTCCTATGGAGTTGCAAACCCCTTCAGCAAATTGGGTCCTTTCTGTAGCTCCTCCATTGCCGACTTTGTGCTCTGTCCAATGGATGCCTATGAGCATCCACTTCTGTACTAGTCAGGCACTAGCAGAAATTCTCAGGAGATAGCTATATCAGGCTCCTGTTAGTAAGCACTTGTTGGCATCCACAATAGTGTCTGGGTTGGATAACTGTATATGGGATGAATCCCTAGCTGGGACAGTCACTAGATGGCCTTTCCTTTAGTTTCTGCCCCAGACTTTGTCTCTGTATTTTGCACCATGGGTATTTTGATCCCCCTTCTGAGAAGGACTGAAGTATCTATACTGTGGTCTTCCTTCTACTTGAGCTTCATGTAGTCTGTGAATTATATCTTCAGTATTCCGAACTTCTGGGCTAATATCCACTTATCAGTGAGTACATGCCATGATACCCCATTTTTGATTGGGTTGTTTGTTTTTTTGGTGATTAACTTCTTGAGTTCTTTACAAATTTTGGATATTATCCCTCTATCGGATGTGGGGTTAGTGAAGATTTTTTTCCCAATCTGTAGGTTGCTGATTTGTCTTATTGACTATGTCCTTTGCCTTACAGAAGCTTTCCAGTTTCATGAGGTCCCATTTATCAATTCTTGATCTTAAAGCATGAGCCATTGGAGTTCTGTTTAGGAAATTTCCCCATACACCAATAAGTTCAAAGCTCTTTCCCACTTACTCTTCTATTAGATTCAGTGTATCTGGTTTTTTAGCAATCACAAGTGGGAAGGGCGGGAGGGAGGGACCTGGGACGGAAAGTGGATGGTGGGGGAAGAGGAAGTGAAAATGATATGATTCTTCACATTAAAGACCCTAAAGGAAGGTTTTCCTACAAAAAAAAAAACTATAGTTTTGTCTTAGTTACTATTATATTGCTATAAGGAAACACCATGACCAAGACAACGTACAAAAGACAGCATTTCATTGAGGATTTTTTAAACAGTTTTAGAGTGTTATTCTATTATCATCATAGTGAGGATGTGTAGCATTTGCAAGAGTCTACTGATAAATAAATATGCAATGATGGGCACCATTTGACAAATATATGTTATATATGTTCTCAATTATGTTCACAGAAGCTTTATTCATAGTATCCAGGAACTGGAAATAACTTGATGTTCCTTGAATGAAGAATGGATAAAGAAAATATGGTATATTTACACAGTAGAATATTATATAGCTGTTAACAACAAGGACATCATGAAATTTTCTGACAAATGAAACAAACTAGAAAATATCATCTGGAGTGAGATAATCCAGACCCAAAAAGACAAACATAGTATGTACTCACTTATCAGTAAATATTAACTTTGAGGTAAAGGCTAAACATGTTACAACCCAAAAAAACAGAGAGGTTAAGTAACAAGAGGGGCTTAAGATGGGATACATGGATCTCCCTAGGAAGGGAAAATAGAATAGGTATTGTGGGTGAACTGGGGTTCAGTGGGGACAGGAAATGAGTGACAATTGGGGTGGAAGGGCAGCAATTCAAGAACAAGGTAGAAACCTAATGCAGTGGAAACTCCCAGGAATCTATTAGAGTGACCCTAGCTAAGACTCCTAGTAATGGGGAATACAGAGCGTGAACCCACCATGTCCTATAACCAGTCAAGACATCCAGTGGAAGGCTTGGGACACCAACCCAGCCACATAAGCTTTGGACCAACAACTTATCAAGCCAACATGGAGTAAAGGTGGCACAGAAATTGTGGGAGTGGCTAACCAATGACTAGTCAAACTTGAGACCCATGCCACAGGAGGGAGTCCACCACTGACACTGCCTAGAGGAGTAGAAAGCAGAGGCTGAATGGGTCAGATATCTGAGATATAACCAAACACAACTAGAAAAAATATCAGTGAAATAATTCCTAATGATGTTCTGCTACACTCATAGATTTATGCCTAACCCAATTGTCATCAGAGAGGTACATGCAGCAACTGATGGCAATAGATGCAGAGAACCACTGTCAAACATGAGGCAGAGTTCAGGGAATGTTATGAAAGGGAGAGAGGAGAGTTGTAGGAGCCAGAGGGATTAAGGACACCACAAGAAAATCCACAGAATGAACAAATCTGAACTCACAGGGACTCACTGAGACTGAACACACAATCAGTGAACCTGCATGGGTCTAACTAAGGTTCTCTGCATACACGTTACAGTTGTGTAGCTTAGGGTTTTATGGGGCTCCTAACAGAGGGAGCAGGGGCTGTTTGTAGTGTTTTGGGCTACTTTTGGCACCCTTGTCTTCTAGCCCTAATATAAAGGGGGGTGCCTGGACTTATTGCGACTTGATATGCCATGTTTGGTTGATATCCCTGGGAGGCTGCACTTTTAGAAGGGAAACAGAAGAGGAGTGGATGGGAAGAGAGGAGGTGGGAGTGTTTGGAAAAGG
>JADRCD010151364.1:0-21960 GCA_019843815.1 Montemys delectorum
ATGGTGTTGGGAATGTGGTGGTGGACTGCTCAGATGTTGTGAAGTGCAGAGCTGTGCTGTGTATGGTGCTGGAAAGAGCTGCTGTGGGTCGAGAGAGTGTGATGTGTGGAGTCTGAGGACTGCTAGCTGTTACTAGGGTGGTGTGGACCACTGGAGTGCCAGTTACAGCCATGGTGGACTCGGTTGAGATGGTTGTAGGACCTGCTGTGGATTGATGGACTGTCGTGGAGGAAGGCTGAGAAAGGGGGGAAGTAGACGTTCTTTCTGTGGAAAGAGAGCTTTGAGCTTGACTGTTGGAGCTTGTTGTAGAAGTGAGAAGTGTTGATGAGTATTGGGGCGTTGTGCCCTCCATTGTGGTTCTAGGAAGAATGGTGCTAAATATAGTGTGCAGAGAAGCTGATGAAACCCTTTGTGTGTTTGTTGGAGTCCTAATTATCTCTGAAGTTGGTATGAAAGACGAGGTTGATAGCTCTGGCAGTGGTGTGACCATAGAGGTCTGTGGGCCTGATGGTGTAGGGGAGGTAAACGTTGTCTGCAGAGATGTTCCCAAAGGGGGAATTGTAGTGTGTTCTGTGCTAGAGCCAGCTAGTGTGGGGGAAGGGTATGTGGTGTGTGGAGCATGGGGACTGCTAGTTGTGACTGAGAAGGTGTGGTCCCCAGGGGTAGCACTCACCCCATTGGTGGGCCTATTGGATATGGTAGTGGAGCGGAGTGCTGTGGATGGCTGCTGTGTTGTGTGGGAAGCTGAGGTTGCATCTGTGGAGAACAAGTTTTGGGTTTGGGTTGTCGAAGTACCTGGGGCTAATGTATGTGTTATTTCTGCTTCCTGGGGAGTAGTGGTTTGAAACATGGTGGTAGATTGGTTTGTTATAGAAGGCGATGGGACCCTGTGTGAAGTAGTGTGGGTCACGAGAGTCTGAGATGTTGGTGTCCCTTCTGATGTAGAAAATGCGGGGTTTACAGAAGTTAGTGGGTTGTGAGTGCTTTGAAAAGTGCTTGTTATCTGGGTAGACGTTTCTGAAGGGACATTCGTGGAGTATTTTGTATTGGGGAGAGAAATGGTGGGTATAGAGTGGGTGCTCAACGGCTCGAGTGGGGGATTGGTTTGGGTCCAAGTACTCATAGTTGGTGGTAATAAGCTACTGTGTGGCTCTGATTGATGCGTGGTCAGGGTGGTCTTTCCTGAGAGCGGTAGCTCTGTGGTCTGAGTTGCATGGCTTGTGGTGGCTGGACGGTGACTTTCCTGTTGGGCTGATGTCACTGTGGATCATGGCAGTGAATAATGTTTAGTTTAACCTCATAGTCCTTCACATGTGATGTGCTGTGTCCCTGGACTTCGATTTTCTCTCTGCTTGCCTACCACAGTAGATTGATTGCCTGAGAGCTGCCCACTTGCTGAGGCACTTAGTTTTCTTTGGCAAATATTCCTGCAGTTCTACCCTTCCCTCCTATGCACTTACCTTGAGGCAGGCCTTTCTCTTGTACCTGCCTGTCCTATGTCCTGAGATATGGCTGGGAGCCAGGCTGTTTCCCCTTCCTCCTGCTGCCTGTGTGCCCCATTGGTATCCCTTCTACCTCATTCCTTGAATATACAGATCCTCCTCCCGAGTTGGATGTGCTATACTGAGAGTCAGAGTCAAACATGTGGCTCGAGTGCCCTGGCTTCCCACGAGCCTTGACTCACCTTGGCTGGTAGACATCCCAGGCATTGAGGTTAGCAAGGTCGCTGTGGTACTCTCTGTGAGCTCGGCTGTGGTCTTCGTGGATGAGCTGAGGGAAGATGCTGTAGGCTTGGATGTGGCCTGTGTCACTGGGATCCTTGTGGGTGTTGACTTCAGTATGGATGTAGAAGGCAAAGGTGATGTCAGCGGTGTGGTAGCCACGGTGGTTTGAGGGTATTCTGCAGAGGGAAGTAGTGGCAACATCTTTCCCCACCTGCTTCTTCCAGATGCATGTTCGAGTCTCCTGCTCTTTCCTCCTGCCCTCAGGAGACTTATTGTCTCTTCATAGTTTGATGAACACCTACCTGTCTTTTCCCTTCCCCAGCCTGCAGGAGCCTGGCTGGGGTGGGCTCACCTCAGGGCCGTGACACGGGCTCTCTGACACATGGCCAGCTTGAGTTGTTAACTAGGTTTTTGGAAGAAATCTTCATCCTACCTTTCATGCACAGGGAATTCTGTGCTGAGACGCTGCCTCAGGCATATCTCAGTGGGAAGACCGTGAGTAGTAACCCTCCACACCCTAGAGTTCTACTATTTACCTCCTGAGGAGACTGTGGATTTCTTGGGGGTGGTCCAGTCTGTTAGTTCCTCAGTGGAGGATGGGGCTGAAGGTGGTGGGGTCGGAAGACCTGGCAAGTAGGACGGGCCCACAGGTGTGTTTGCAGAACTGGAACTGTGGAACTCAGTGCTGATAGGGGTTGTCGTGGTATGCTGTGAACCTGTGTAGAGCATGTGTGATCTCATGGATGGGCAGAATCTGGCACTGGAGCCCCTCAGGGAGAGACAGATCTGCCTGCTGAGGGGCTGGGCAAAAGGTACAGGGTGGCTCATGGACCTATGAAGGCAAGGTGGACTCCTGGCAGTCTTACCTGGCGAGGCCCTGCTTCCTGCTCAGTCAAGTGAGTCAAGTGGCCAGAATCAATGGCTGGCCGGGAGCTAAGCTTTGTAAGTTCTTCCCCTTGTAACCTAGGACTGCGTGGTATATTACCCACCCTCCCAGGGCCCAACAGATGTAGAAGCTGCTGGGCTGGTGGGGTGGGGAGGGCTGTCCACTGGAGCTAGGGTGAGCCCTGGGCCAGGGAGCCTTCATTCTGTGGTATCAAGTGGGTGAGCAATCACCTGTGTCGGTTGGCGGTAGTGTGGTAGTGGGTGGTGCTGTAAGAGAAGGGCAGGCATTGTCAGAGATAGCCGCCTATGAAGCTTCTCCCCCCCCCCCCCCCCCCCCCCCCCCCCCCCCCCCGCCTAGCCCACCCTTCGCCTGCCTCTTTCCCTCTCTCCTTTGTCAGCCTAGCAGGGAGAATAGGGGGCCAGTCAAGGTGCCATGACAAGGCTGGTGTCATGCCAGTGTCTAGGGCTGGGTTCCTGAGACAATTCCCATTGTGTATCCAAGTACCCTGGCTGGTGTGGGGCACTCTGCCCTATGGTAGTGGCTGGGCTGGGGAATAGAGCAGAGGCCAAGGGGTCCAGCACTGCATTTTTGTTTCTGCTGTGTACTAGGACGCTCTTTGAGCCAGTGTGTCCGTGTCCTGAGGGAGAGGATCTAGGAAGGAGTTACTAGGGCTGGACAGGCTTGAGACACATGCTACCCACACAAGGGTTGTGCTACCTGATGGTGGAAGCGTCTTCTAGACTTACCACAGGGTACACAGGTCCCTTCTCTGTGGTCGAAGTACTCATGCTTGGAGCAGTTGTAACAGCCTGGGGTAGAAAAGGGGCGGCCTCAGCACTCCTTTCACACGCACCTGCCCCTCCCCCCACCTGCAGGGAGCACAGCACACAGCACTGCGGCCAACCTCCTCCTCCCTCCTTTCACTTCACACCAGCTTCTGAAGTCGCCTGCTGGGCTCTAGAACTCTGCCCTTTCTGTCTTTGCTTTCCTGGCTTCTGGTTCCTGTGTCTTAACTGCATTTGTTTGTTTGTTTGTTTGTTTATTTATTTATTTATTTATGAGACGACTCACTAATGTAGCTCCAGCTGATCTGAAACTATGTAGCCCAGACTGACTTTGAATTTACAAAGATTCACATGCCTCTGCCTCCCCTCCTGAGTGCTGGGACTAAAGGCTTGCACCACTGTGACTGGCCTAACTGCCTTTTTGATGTGAAGATCCCTGTCTCTGTCCCCGCTCCTGCCCCCTTCTGTCTTCCCCTTTGCCAGAGACTCTCCAGAACAGCAGCAATCTATCTAACTGTGAGGTTCCTGTGGCACCTGTTTTAACTTCCAATGTGGCAGGCATGTCATCTAACAGTTATTTTAATTCCTTATTTTGGTTTTTAAGGATCTTTCCCAGGCCAGAGAGCAGGGCTAGTTTTTGTGAGGCCAGGTCCCCAGTTGAAAACAGGGCCTGGAACTAAGTACATTCGCTGAGTGTGTGAGTCTGTGCGTGAATGAGTGTGTGTAGGACTCAATGCGTGCTTAGAAATGTGGGTGAATGAATGCAGGAGAGTGGATCTGTGCGCAAATGAGTGAATGCATTATGAACAGATGCTTGTGTGAATAGATTGATAGATCTATGAATGACTGAATGAACAAAAGCCGCATGCATGGCATGTGCGTCCCAGTGCTTCATACCTTCGGTGTTTGTGTCTGGGAAGCTTCCCAGGCTGCCAGGGCAGAGGCAGGGCTGGTAGTGCCATGTGCAGTTGACCTCCTGAGCATACTGGTATTCATTCTCACCCACCAGTGTGTGGGTGTTGTAGAAGTCACAGTAGATGGCTGGGAGGAAGGATGCCCATCAGCTGGCATTAAGGCCTCTGTGCCAGTGTGAAGGGCTTGGGATCTGTTGGAGGCCCCCTCTTGGTGGGTCTGGGAGGGGAGAGCCTAGGGAATAGCTGGTGACCCAAGGATGCCCTGCAAGGGTACAGCCTGGTGCCTGCCTGGAGAGAAGGCTTCTGGGATAAGTCCCTAGGTGGAGCAGGTTTGGACATAGGGCAAAACACTCACGGCAGAAGTCTGGGGTCCTCCAGTCTACACACACGCCCTTGTCCAGACAGGCCTTGGCATATGCAGCCACTGCATCACACAGACACTCGCAGTCCCCGCCTGTGTCGCACCCACAGGCATCATGCACGCAGGCCTCATAGTAGGGCAGGTGGTATACCTATGGAGTGGAGGGTGCCATGTTGGCATTTGACTGCTGTGGTGGTGGCAAGGTAGAGTTTAGACTTTGTTGCTTTGGGGATGGGTATTCTGGCACTCTGAGAGTCATCTTCTAGTATAAGCCACAGCTCTAATTGGCTGCCACCTTCGAGAGGTGAATGTTGTTGGTGTTCAGTCAACCCTGCTCTGGGGTATCCATTAAAGACAACTCCATTGGGACCAGTGTGTGGCAAACCCAGGCTGGGTGTCTCTTGCTTGCATGCCTCATCCTCTCAGGGTCTCTACTCCCTTCTCTAGCCCCTCTAGACATCTCAGATGGCCCCTGACTATAGATACTTGGCCCCACATGATGTAGTCTCCTGTCATTCTTTCTGAGCACCAAAGATCAGGGGTTGTACTAAACACTCTGAGTTCAAAAAGCTCACCCCTGCTCATAGCTGGGTCACTTACAACTGAATATTTCATTCCTGGGCCATGCATCCCAGAGCAGCCAGCTGTCTGCCTGGGGTGACACTTTTACTCACTGTCTTATCTGCTATGGTCCTCTGGTGGGCAGAGGTCTGGACACTGCTTATCATCTCTTGCTTGTGGGTGACACTGGCTTCAGGCTCTGGGTACTCCTCACACCTGATAACCTCCTGCCATCCTGGAGCCCCATGGTAGAAGGACTTTGTCTAATGTCCCTATCTTGGAGGATAGGACCCACCTTACTGTGGCAGGCAGCAAAGGTCTGGCTGTTGATAATGTTGCATTTACGCTCAGCCCAGGAGCGCCGGAAGGTATTCAGGCTGCAGGGATCTACCGCATAACTCGCATCCCCACACAGCGGGCTTTCCTTCCACGAGTTCACAAACTCCAGTTCATTGGAAGCCACGTACTTGCTGCGTGTTTCAAAGTCGTCTTTCATGTTCCCGTTGGCGTTGCCACACAAGCCACAGAGGGCATCCTGCTAGGGAGCAGTTGCTGGGAAGTCATGCAAGCTTTATGGTGGACCCCTCACCCGGAGCCCAGCTGGGACCTGGGGCCTTGGTTTGCTGGCAAGCGTGCAGTAAGTTGAGTACCTGGGTAGTGAGGCGGATCTTGATAGAGACACTCATGTGCTTGTTCCACACAAGTGTCAGGTTGAGCCTTCCAGGGATGTCTATGTCCAGGACAAGATTCAGGGGGCTGGGCTTCACTTGCAGGTGCACCAAGGACTCTTCCCCGCTGACTGTGTAGTTGCCGTCTGCCATTGTGATAAAGAGCCCCTGTGGGGGCAGAGCTTGTCATTCTGCTTGCTCTTCCTGCCCACCCCAGTACCCAGATAGGTTGGCGACTTGATTATTCGGAAGGGGGGGGCGTAATCCAACATAATAGTTTTCTGTCTTTGTGAGGATCAGTTCAAAGCCAGCTTAAAACACATGATAAACTTGAGACCAGCCCTGTCTATATGATACCCTGTCTCAAAACAACAATGAAAGACACGTATTGGAGTATCTGTTAGGAGCCGGTTCTGGACAGAAGGTTCTAGACATGTGGAAACAGATTCAGTTTCCTGGAGAGCAGCTTTCTTTCTGCCCACGAAATGCTATGCAGCCCTGGAAAACTGTCCGGAGACCATGTGACCACTAGTCCTGAGCGTGTAACCACTCAGCTGCCACCACTCTGGCCACCTCTTCCTGTCGTACAAATGAGGAGGGGTGGTGGGAGGGTGTTCAGGTGGAAACTGGGGAGACCTGGAAGCTGGTGGTCAAATAAACCAGCCCTTTCCCATCCTGTGGGACACAGCCACTTACACCCAGGGAGATCTTGATGGCTCTGGAGCAGGTGACCCCCGACTTCCCACAGACGACATTCTCTGTCAGGACCTTGAAGGTAGGCTGTGAGCTGTTGGCACCACAGTCATCCTGCAGGGAAAGGGTGTTGAGGAGAAGCCCTCGTGGTCCCCGTTCTGGTTCCTTTCAGCCTGGCTCCCGGGCTCAGTGGTTACCGTGGCCAGCGTGTATTCGCAGTTGCCGTCAAACACAAAGCGTTGTCCGTCAAACGTTATGATGTGGCCTTCGCCATAGAGGACACAGGTGGATGGACACTGTGTGCTAAGCTGGCAGGTCCACCTTCCCTGTGAGCAGGTGCTGGGGAGGTGAAAGTGAAGAGTGGTTAGAGACGGTCATTCCCCACAGGGAGACGGATTAGGCTGTGACCCTTGGATTCCTCACCTCTGGGAGCCCTACTCTGGAACAACTTCCTTTTGGGTATCTTTGCCTGCCCAGATGGTCCTAGGGATCTGGGTGTTCATGACCTACCAGGTCTTACAGTCTGTGTGGAGCTCAGAACCACCAGGATAGGATACTCCTGCATAGTCACATGGGCATTCCTCTGCAGGCACGCACTGCCCGTCGCTGTTCTCATAGAGCCCCTTAGGACAGACGCAGCCGGACTCACACTTGGTGGGCACCTGGTGGGGAGGCAGGGTTTGTAGCTCCTCGGAACTCTGCTATCCCAGCTCCAGCCCGCTTCAGACTACCCATGTCTTTTCTTTTGTCCAGCCTTCTCTAAGGTCTCTGTGGGCAGCTGAGTTTTATTCCTAGAGAAGCCACCCTTCCATTATTGTTTTAGGCGTGTTGGAGGCAGGGAGGCCACATGCACAGGGACAGGTGGCTGTAGTTCCCAAGCCAGTCCATGTCCTCAAAGAGTCCCACAGACAAGCACCCTGTCCTCCAACTGTCCAGCTTCTGACTCAGTCCCCAGCACTAGCTATTGAGACAGTGTCATAGCTAGAAGGACACTGGATGCAGCACGGTCCGGCCCTGCGCTGGGCTCCTGCAGATATGTAGAAACCCTCTCCACCCTGCTTCTTACACAGGCAATGCCTGTGGCCAGCATCTGGCATGTGGGGGCACATGCAGCTCCGAACTTGTCCTCTGACGACTGGCTGCAGGACTGGAAGGTCTTGGGCTCTGGGCAGGATGCTGCGGGAAGGAAGAAGACAGACCAGGTGGACTGGGGGACACCAGGTGGTGCAGGGGCTTCTCTACAGGGCCTCATGGCCATCCCCTGGTACGCACTTACCAAAGAACATCTCTGCTTGCCGTGGACAGCTCAGGCGGCCATTGATGCAGTAACTATAAGAAAGGGACAGGGACACATGAATCATGTGCAGGCCCTTCCCTCACCAAGCCTTGCCCAGCCCTTCCCTCCATACCATATGACCCCGTTGATCATGGTTGACTGATCAGCCTGGACAAACTTGTTGCTGTCCAACAGACAGGGGCACTGGGCCTTGTGTACACATTCTGCCTTGTGGTTCAAGTAGGTACCCTCAGGACAGTTGCAGCCATCCACTGGCACAGGACTCGAATGGCACTCTGTCTCACGATCGGACAGAGACAGGCAGGTACGATCACAGGCCTTGCTATCGTAGCTGAATGTGCGGTTGCCGGTACAAGGCACAGCTGTGGGAATGTAGGGGTCAGATCCTCAGCCCAGGAAGCTGTGTGTGGGGAGGGTCTGGGGCTTAGGGATATGGTGACTAGCAGACAGAGCAGAGGTTAAGGCCCTAGAACCCTTCAAGCTGACCATGGGAGCCTTGTTGTGGTCTAGGCTGATATCAGTCGTAAGCCCTTGACCCTGCCTCTTCTGACCCCTCCAATCCTCCCATCATAGTCAGCACTCACTGCAGTTGTCCACACTGTTCCTCCAGCCCCAGAGCAGGATGCCACGGGAGGAGCAGGCATGGGCATAGGCCCCCAGTGCAGAACAGATGTGGGGGAAAGTCTCCTCATAGTTGCAGGCCTGGTACACACATCTCTGTGGGAAGAGTGGGACCCAGGTGTCTAGGACTGCATTGGCCGCTACTGTCCCCCCTCATCTCCTCCTCAAATGCCCACTGGACCCACCTTGTAGAAGGGCTGGGGGTTCACCACACTGTGGCACTTCTCAAACACACTGCCCTTCCTCAGCAGCATGGAACAGTGGGTCTCTGCACACACCTCTGGAGACAACAGGTGTAGCTGTGGGTGTCCTGTTCCTATCCCAACGGGCTTAGGTGGCTGAAGGTGGGGGGATATAGGGAACTCACTGTTGAGCTGGCTCATGGAGCAGGGGTCCGTCTCACGTTCTAGAGCAGCCGGACAGTTCCCCGCACGCCAGGAGTCCACGAAGAGTGAGGCAGTGCCTTCATCAATGCCCATGCTGGTTGTGAAATCATCCGTTGTGTCTCCGTTGAAATTTCCGCAGAGCCCTGTGTGGGCAACATTTGTGAGCAACTGAATCCTGGCCCTCCCATCCAGTTCTCCATATACCCCAAAGCTCTCCCCTCTCCAGCTGCGCCTCTTTGATTAATTATCACTAGTCTTATATGGTTGGAACTACAGGTTCCCTAGATGTGGAGAGCCAGTATAAGGCACTTGTGGGTCCCCTCTCCATCTAGCTGTAGCAGAGAGGAGACAGCCAAGCTGACTCTAAGAGTGACCAGCAGGACAGTACTCACCTCTTGTCTGGCCTTTGAACTGGGGTCCAACTGTGATGTAAACCTGGAAGACAGGCTGCATCTGGAACACAAGTTCCAGCCCGAAGGTGGTAGCCATCTGGAGGTGGGTGGATGTCTGCCTGAAGATGGTGATGTTGTCTGCAAGATTTCAGGGCTAAGAAGGTTGTCCCTACTACTATGCCCCAAAGACATGGCAACATAGAGTTCCCAGTGCTGGCTCCAGAAGGACTTACGTGTCTTGTATGGCAGCACTTTGGTGTCCCCGTTGTTGGTGATCACCTCATCCTCTGAGATGACAATTTTGTCCTGGAGGGACAGAGTGGCAACAGGAAGTAAGAGAAGCAGGAGCCAAACGCTGGCCTGCGGGCAGTGGGACATAGCATGTGCTTGACTCAGGGCAGGTAGACTTACCTTCTTGGACAGATAGATGATGGACACTAGGGAGGTCTCTGAGTGTGAGTAACCCGACTTGTCATACACAGCCATGAGGGTGCCTTCATTGGGAAGCCGTGGGCTCTGGGAAGGTGAATAGGTCAGGCATGGATGGACCGTTCCCTGTCCCCCAGACCTAGGGCTCCTCCTACCTGGAGAAGAGTGTAGGTGCAGGTGCCATGGAAGCGGTAGGGTCTGGCGTCAAATGTGGTGACAAAGGAGCCACCTTCTAGGGAGCAGTGGCCAGGACACGGCTGCTTTGTGCACGTCCAGCTGCCCATGGTACACTGGCTGCAGGTGGACAATGGGGTATGGGATTGTGAGGCCCAAGGTAAACAGCATCCCTCCCTGGGTTCCATGCCAGCAGAACTTATTTTCTATACTCACCAGGTTTGGCAGGCTGTCCTGGTGATCTCCCCAGGGCCGTAGACCCTACCATTGAGCATGCAGGGGCACTGGTTGGCTGGCACACAGGAGTGGTTTCCAGATATATCGTCAAGCAGTGTACCTAAGGTGGGATGGATGTTCCTTAGGCAGCCTATCACTGTGGGTTCTCCACTATCAGCTGGCTGAGGGCTGTTCATCTGTCCCAAACTCTGCCCCTCCTTCATCCCTGCCAGCCTTGGGGAAGGTGCCTTGAATAACTCAAAGGCCACTTCTACTCCCCACTGCTCACTCTGCATGGAGTCCTGGGTTTACTGGAAGTTTTGGGGTTGATAGATAAGTCCCTGGACCTGGGACTGAGATATAGAATGTCTAGGCCAAGCTGGAACAGAGGGTGAGTTTTGGGGAAAGTGGGTGCTGCTGTTATATATCCTCACCATGGGGACAGAAGCAGCCGAAGGTGCAGGGGCTGGAGCAGCTGTGCTGTGGGTTGGAGCAAGTCTTGACACAGACCTCACCGCACTCCTGGTACACTTGGTTGGCCCGGCACTGGCTCATGGCTGCAGGCAGTAGGCATGGGATCTGGTAAGAAAATCCTGCCTGCCTCCCTGAGTTCCTACTTTAATTTTGCTTAGCTTCTCCCCTTTCTCAAAATGGCTTTCCCCTTCACCCTGCCTGGAACTCACGGCAGAGTCCAGTGGTCCTCCAGTTCCGGACAGGCTGGCCAGTCATGCTGCATCGTCGGGAGTACTCAGACAGTGTGGCACAGCTGCAGTTCGGCTGGCCTGGCCAGCCACAGGCAGCCATGTCTGCCTGACAGCTCAGCATCAGTGTCTCCTTTGGCACGTCACACTCAGGGGACACCAGGCTCAGTAGCTGGTTGCAGATCTTGGCCTGAATAGAGAGCCATTCAAGGTCATATGGGTGAGGCTACATCTTGTATCATACCCATCGTGGGAGGCCAGACGTGGGGGTGGCATTGGCTCCAGAGACCCTTACATAGCCCCCAAGTGTCCGCCACATTCTGGCCCTGGGTTATGGGCCACCTCACATACGTGTCTGGTCTTCAGGATGATGGGGCTGGGGATGGCTTCATGGGCACAGATCTCGTTGGGGTCATCTAGCTTCTGAAGTGTAGCGTACTTATGGGGTTCCAGAAGTTTGCCTGGGGGCATAGGACAGAGATCAGCTTGTGGAACTGACTACAAAGGGGCCTGGGGCCTGACCATCAACCCCACCCAGCTTACCGTCCTCACTAAGAAATTCATTGTCTATCTTTCCATCAAAGTTCCCACACAGTCCACATAGCTTGCCCATGTATTTCTTCTCTACCAGGACCTGTGGAGTGGTTCTGTTGGTCCCTGTGGGAATGCATAAGGAGTTCCCCGCCCGGGCTGGAGAGCCCTCAGGACCTTCGGAAGAGCAGTCAGTGCTCTTAACCACTGAGCCATCTCTCCAGCCCTCCCCCCTCCCTTTCAAATGGGGAAACTGAGTCGCTATCTAAGCTCAGGTCCTCTTGGGTTACTGACCAGCTGTCAGTGCTGTCTTGTTAGTCGGGTCTCCTGGGACCTGCTCTGAGGAGGGCCCTTCCTGAATGCTTTTTGTCAGCTCATGGATCTCACCATAAGATGGGCATCTGGACCCCACGTGGCGACTAACTCCAGCTCCAGCTGCTTGGCCACCAGCTGCACACTCTGGCCATAGGGTGTGATCTGGAGGCCATTGCTGGTGTAGGGCAGGCTAACAACCCTGTGGGTAAGACAGGTTAGCAGCTGTTCCTTCTGTCCCCCACCCTGGTTCCCCTGCCCAGCTTACCCAATATCCCTGACAGAGATGGTTTCCTTGTTCACAGTAACCACAGAGGATCCCAGTTCCATGATGATGCGGGAGATGTTCCCATCCCTATCTCTCCGCAACTGGATGCTAAAGGTGGTGGGCAAGTCATTTCCACAGGTGGTCGTAAAGATATAATTACACATCCCTTGGAAATTATACTCATGGCCGTCAAAGGTGGAAAAGTGGCCAGTTCCCCATGTGGAACACCAACCCTTTTCTGAGGCTGAAAAAAAAAAAAAAAGATATGCTCTCAGTCATATTTCCTATGTCCAGGTAGGGCATGTCTGGGGCAGCCTGGTCCAGAAGCTGTGGCCCTAGAGAGCCCACCATAGTCCCAATCCCACATGCCCACCCAGCGCTGGCTTGGGCTCTGCTTTCTCTCTAGGCCTTACAGGATTGCAGGTTCTCCTCAGGGTCGGAGTCTGTGGCATCTCCAGTCCAGGCACCTGTAAGGCAAGAAACTACAACTCAGCATCCCCCACCATAGTTCCTATAGACACTCCAATCAGGGCAGAACCAGGCGTAGAGATCACACAGTTCCCGAGTACCCATCCCCCAGCTAGTGCCTTTGATGAGAACTCTTGGCTGAAGCCTTAGCTTTTATTGTAGGTCTTTCTTGTGGAAACCCCAAATCATTGCAACCCCAGGGACTGCATGATGTGTGTGTGTGTGTGTGTGTGTGTGTGTGTGTGTGTTTTGAGGTGTGACAGCTCCCTCTTTCCCACACACGGAACCACTGGGCCTCTGGTACTCTGGTTAACAGGGATGCAGTTGCTGATGGCTCTCATCTGTCTTTGGAAGTTTCAGCTTCCAGGGACTTAGGCTGGCAAAGGAGGAGGGAGGTGTCCAGATCTGCATGGCTGGAACTGTTATCTCAAGCTGTTCTAGCCCACTGTCATCCCCGATGGGGTTGTCCACTGAGCCCCAGCCTGGTGCATGCCTGAACGTCACCTTTCCCTCCCTGGGACCCAACTGGCAGTGGAAATGGAAGTTCTAAAGTAATCTCTAGGGAAGTCAGTAGCATCTGCCCCTGTCCAACGATCCTTAACGGTGTGGAGGATGGGCCAGGCCCTGAGTAACATCCTCCGTAGCTCAGATTTCTCTGTCTTCCAGACAGGACAGGGACACTGGGGGCCACCCCACTCTATGTGGTATGGATGGCACAGGCTCAATTCCTGGCCTTCTTGATCCCTGACCTGGGTCTGGCTCTATCCCTCACTCTTTTATCTATTGTGCTCCTAAGGGGCTCCTGTCCTATCCGGGTGGCTCCCTTTCCTGACAAGTCTTCCCTCTCCCTGACACCAGCCTGAGTTTGGCTTCCCTGTTTTTCTCTGAGCTGGCCTCTAACTCGAGGTCCTTTTGAAGGTATCCAGGAGACTACCAGCATCACTGCCCCTCCTACTGGGACCACTTGCATCTCAGCCCTTGCCCATGGGGACTCTTGGGCTTGTTTGGTGCTCTCTCCTGTCTCCAGTTAATCCCACTGCCTCAGGCATCTCCATCTCCTTCCCAGCTTCCGTAGCCTCAGGCCTCACCTGGCCTTTCTGACCTCCTACTCTTCCATCCCCACCCTCTCCACTAGGCTGCACAGAGGTGATGGCTCCGAGACTGTTATAAGAGCAGCTTTGTCTCTCTAGCTTCCTGTAGCCCAACAGAGTTCCCCAGACCTCAGCCTTGGTCCCCTCTAGGCCTTTCCTGTTAGGCCCTCCTGTGGCTTATTCTCCTATCCCAGGCTATGGGCCCAAGGGACCTGGTTCCAGTCAACTAACCCTTCTCTTCCTGCCAGGCATGCTAGGTAAGGGGCAAGACAGGGTCCCAGGTGACCTGGTAGGACCTATAGGCATTGCTTTATGAGTTTCAGAGCTGCCTTTGGTGTGGACAGCTGTCCCTATATAGTGGGGAGGAGATTGCTGGAGAGAGGAGCAGAGCAGGCTGGTGGGAGGAGCATCACATTCAAGTCTGAGACCTACCTAGCACCCTTGCCCAAAGGCTGGGTATACTCTGAGGGTGGCCTCTATGTGGACTATTCCCCTAGGGGAGGTCCCTGATAGCTCTGATTGGCAAACAGAACTGTGGGCTGCAGTGGCACAAGATGCTTTCCCACATATACAGAAGGGGAGGTTAAGGCCTGGAGCCAGCCATATAGTTCTGTTAGTGAGTGGGGTGAAGAGCTGTGGAGCCTGAATTCTCAGGGCCAGAGCCAAGGGGGAGAGAAAAGGAGTATCGGGTCTGTCCTGTTGCTAGCTATCACCAAAACTGCTGAGACTGTACAAGAGGGACCCCCATCCCCAGTTCCAGATGAGTCCGTTCCTTTCCTCGTCACCATACCCAGCTCAGAGGAGGTGACCGGCTTTGAGCACTCTGCTGGGCCCCTCCTGCCTCCTGCTCATCAGTGATCATATGGCTAGCCTGCCTCAGGACTTTCCCATGCACAGGGAGGAAGGGACCTGTGGGTGTACCCAGACCACCCTGAGCACTGGCCACTGCCTACTCACCAGCATCGATTAGGGGTCCCCTGAAGAGCAGCAGCAGCAGCAGTTGTCGGACCCTGAGCATGGTGGCGCTCCTGGAGCAGAGAGGTGACCACCAACCCCGGTCTTCTACTGCTGGGCGCTCAGGCAGTCTTGCTGCTGCCTCTGCTGCGACGGAGTGTCTGGCTCTCCAAAAGCTTATATAGGGGTGGTGTGCCCACCCCCTGCCTCACCCACTTGCGCCCCATACTCCAGGCCTGTGATCACCACCGCCTGCCTGGCACAGCAGTGGCCAAACAGGATATTGGGTTCTGCTTTATCAAGACTCAGACTTTGGAAAATTCTGCAATGGTTGTGGCCCCATTATCTTCCCACTCCCAGTGGGGGACTGACACACACACTCCAGGGGCCCACAAACACCTCCTACACCTGGCTGTCCTGGGGGCCAGGGTGGGTCCTGCCACAGCCTGTCCTAAATGCCAGATCACTGTGGACACCATCAACCACACGCCCGGGAGCCTGGGATGGGGCTGGTCCAGAGGGATGTCAGAGAGGCTGGGCCTCTACCTGATTCTGCCAGATAATCCAGTTTCCATCCTGGATCCTGGTACCTAACTAGAAACACATATTTTCTGGGTAGACTTCACGCATTGTGAATTTTCCTTCCAGGAAAAAAGACCACTTGGGGAGAGGTCCTGCTGCAGTGCACTGGGCAGAGGTGGGGGTGGGTGGGGGTGGGGTGGGTGGTTCCGTGCCATGTTTGCTGCGCTCTGTGCTCTTGTTCTGAGGGTGAAGGTACTCACTTTTGCAGCATCTCAATGGGTTAAGTGAGCTGTGGGTGCCCCTAGACAGCTGGCTAAACCTACTTGGGATATGCACTCCTGGGAATATGAGAGGCAGGGGGCAAAGGTGGGGTGCATGCCAGCCCTTTAAGCTCATTCCTCTCCTGGTCACCATTCCCAGCTCACTTCTAAGCTCCTTTAAGGGGCTAGGACAAAGGTCAGGCTGAGGACCAGAACTGGGGTTAAAGTTTGGGTGAGGAAAGGGCAGGGCTCTTTCTTGAGACTGTCTCTCAGCCAGGAGATGAGGTAGACTCCAACAAGCCTCTGAGTCCACCCCATCCCTGGGAGCCTGGGCTGAGGGACAGGGATCTCTTGATGGTGGTTTGGGTCACTCTTGGGCCCATGAGTGCTGAGTGGTGGCCCTTGGATCCCTGCAGGAACCAGGACCAGCCTTGTATCTGTGTTCACTGCAGGTTTGGTATTGGCTCTAGTCTTGTCTGAGTCTGCGTTCTCAAATGGGCCTGCATCTTACAACCAAACTAGGCCAAGCCCCCTACCCTGGACCTAGCATGTCTGTCTCCTCTGGTCCCCAACTTGTACACGTTAACAGGGTGTTTTGGGCTTGAGTGTGGCACTGTAATACTGTGTGTGTCTAGCATATCTGAGGCCCTAGGTTTGACTTTAGCACCGCCCCCCCCCCCCCCAAAAAAAACCCCAACAATACCTCCACATCAAACCAAACTAAAAAGAAAGAACATGATCTTTATAGAAACTCAGTTCAGCCTCAGTGGGTAGAGTGGTCACCTAGTGCTATGTGTGCTGCTGGGTGCCTGTTCCTCCTGCTCTTTTCCTTCCTTCCTTCCTTCCTTCCTTCCTTCCTTCCTTCCTTCCTTCCTTCCATCTTTCTAATACATTATTTACCTTGTTTATGTGTGTGTGCATGCCTGTGTGTGCCATAGTGTGTGTATGCGCATCTGTGCACGCATGCAGGTGCCTGCAGAGGTTAGACAAAGGTTGCAACCTGAATGCGTTACAGGCAGGTGTGGGCTGTCATGCGAGTGCTGGAAAGTAAACCTGAATTATTGACAAAAGCAGCAAGTGCTCCCTTTTAAAAAGTGTCTATTTTTTTTTTTTTATTTGATGTGTGTGAGTGTTTTGCCTAGATGCATGTCTGTGCACCAGGCATGTGACTGGTACCTGCAGAGGCCAGAGAGGCCGTCAGATTCTCTGGGACTGGAGCTATATATGGTTGTGGGTATTAGGAATCAGACCCCGTTCCTCTGGAAGAGCAGCCAGTGCTCTTAACCACTGATACATCAACAAGTGCTCTAACGGTTGAGCTGTTTCTCTAGCCTCTCTCAGTGACAGTGATCAGTGATTCCTCTCTCTCTCTCTCTCTCTCATTTCGTTATTTTTATTTATGTGTGCACTTGTGTGTAGGTTATGTGCTTGTGAGTGCAGTTGCCAGCAGAGGCTAGAGGAATCTGAGTTTTAGAACGGGAGTTCAAGTTACAGGTGGTGTTGAGCTGCTCAGTGTGGGTGCTGGGAATCAAACTCTGGTCCTTTGGAAGAACAATAAGCGCTCATAACCGTTGAGCCATCTCTTTGGCCCTCTTAGCAGTTTCTTAGAACTCAACAGCACTCACTCAGGTGAGAAAGTGAGGAGCAGAATGAAACTTTCACCCAGACTGACACAAATGGAGCTTGTCCTAGCTCTGGCTGCATTCTTGCAGCTGGGCTTGGGCAGGTGAGGAGGGACTCAGAATGGACCCCTAACCCAGAGCAGTCATGTAGAAGGGGCTTATGACCCTGTATGGCTAGGCTTGTGTCTGCTTGGCTAGCTGGCTGGCTGTGCTTGTCTAACAATCTACAGGGATGTGTGCATGTGCCCATGTATGTGTGGCTCAGAGCTGTGCCTTCCAGGATCTTCTGGGCTGCAAACACCTGCGGCAAGAAGGTAGCTGTAGGGAGTGGCACTGCTCTTACCCAGGTCGATGGCTCCATCCTGTTGAGGAGGGGCCACAGGAGGGCATCAGGGCCCACCCTCTGCAACACGCTTGATTGGTGGGAAATCAGGGCTCAATAGTGTTTTTGTCCTTTGACTTGGGAGAGCGAATGCACTGAGCAAACAGCTCTGACAGCTGAGATAGCCCTGGCAGGGAGTTAAGTGTGTAAGTGCCATTGTTCTCGCAGTAATCACAGTGATAAGCTCCGGGTCCCGCTGGCGGGTCAGGAAAGCGGAACCTACAGCTGGACAAGTGTATGATTGTCCATTCTCACGTCCAGCTCAGACCCTTGCCCTCCACATCCATCAGTGTGGTCAAGCCCTGGACAGTAGCCTGCCAGGACCTAGGCTTGGCTGTGAAGTAGGACCCAAGCCAGCTCTGGTCCTAGAGCCCAGTGTCTAGAGCAGTGGTTCCCACCCTTCCTAACGCTGCAACCCTTTAATACAGTTCCTCATGCTGTGGTGACCTCCAACCGTAAAATGATTTTCATTGCTATTTCATAACCGCAATTTTGCTACTGTTATGAATCACAATGTAAATATCTATGTTTTCTGATGGTCTTAGGTGATACCAATGAAAGGGTTGTTCAACTCTAAGGGGTCATGATCCACAGGTTGAGAACCACTAGTTTAGAGAGAGGTGGCCCAGAATCCTGCACGGCTAAAAGTAGGCTTTTGTGTAGGGTTGAGGGCTTTTAGCAGGTACTTCTAGACACTCTTCATTATGCTTGGGTCCTCACTCCTGCCATGGGCAAGAAGCCCCAAACCCTGGGTTTGCTAGGTCTCATTCATAAAGGTACAGGAGTGAACATATTGATCAGCCCATCTGGACCACCTGTCCCTGACTACTGGGCCCATTTGGGTCAGGTATGACATTCTCCAGGGGAGGGGCTGGTGTCTTCCAGTCCCATTGGTTTGGCAGCTGTGCATCGTCCGATGAAAACTGGGGAGAATTTGGGAAAGATGTCTACACCAGAAGTAGGAATTCTCCCCTGTGGCTGAGCCATGCTCTCGGAGGGGGCCCAGCTGTGGCCAGGGTGAGCCAGGACTGACCATCTAGTGTGGACTCTCAGTGGAGGATGTAGCTCTGAATGTCCAAGGACTGGGTATAAAGTACGGAGATGCTGGGCCTGATGTTTCTTGAAAGTTTGGGCTGGGCTGTCTGCAACTTTGGTGGTCAGTGAGTTTCAGGGGTGGTTCGTGGGCACTTATGTTATGGGGAGAGGGTGAGAACTGGTGCCATACCTGCCATGGCTGCTATGTCCTGTATGTAGTAGGTGACAGTCAGCCTTGGACTCTGTGGCTCAGTGGGGCCTGGGTTTCATTAGCTGTCTCAGAAAGGGTTGTTCTCTACTCTCCTTCTGCCCCTGAGTATCACTGGTGATCCACTCCCCTAATTCTCATGTGTCCTGGCCTCCCAGTGGCCTTGGGAGTACATTGAAGACAAAGTATTCATGGTCCACCTTCTCCAGGGACTTGCAAGCCCTGCCCTAGGAACCTGCTGGCTGCTACTCCTCCCTGGAACTGTGCTGTTCTATGGCCCTACTGCCCCTACAGAGTGTCTAAGATCCTAGCCAACTCCTGGCCTCTGGTCTCCTACTCTAGCCAACTCTTGTTTTTCTGGTTCTTGAAGAATCTACCCTAAGCTCTGGAGTCGATTCTGACAAGGTAGCCATGAAGCCAGCAAATCTCCTGCTATGGCCAGGGGCCCACAGCTAGAGAATGTATGTATGTGACCTCCACAGCCCCTTCAGCGAAACCGTTCCTCAGTTTCTACCTGACAAAGTGCCTAGATGCCGCCATTTGCATGATCAGGCTTTGGCTCTTGAGCTGTGATCTAGTTGTGATCAGCCCCTCCCTCTGGACATGGGCCCTGGCCTCCAGCCTTGGCAGGGAAGTGACCTTACCTGGGTGGGGAGGAACTGTGTTCTAAAATGGGTGGAGTGCTCACTTTCATGCTCCTCCCCCCTCCCCCGGCTGGGGGCCTTTAATTCGTTTTGTTCATAGATGTCCTGTATTTGTGCCTAATGGAGGGACCACAGATAACAGGGGTGACATCAGAAAGGGGTGGTAGCTGGACCTGAACTCCCAGGGAGTTGATAGGTCTTACCCTGGGATGACCCTGTAGCTGCACATTCACCTCCTCATCTTCTTCCTCCACTTCCTCTTCCTCCTCTTCCTCCTCTTCCTCCTCTTCCTCCTCCTTTCATTTTTCCTCTTGAGATCTGGTCTGATGCAGCCCTTGCTGGTGTTGACTTGCTATGCAGCCAACCTGAACTGTCCTCCGCCTCCCAGGGACTGAGATTACTAGTGGGCCACCATACTTGATTTACAAGCTGCCAAGGCTCAGATTCAAGGCTCTGTACATGCTAGGTGAGCATTCTACCAACTGAACTACACCCCAGTCTGAGACACCCACCTTTGGACAGGAGGGCTTCTGGCTCTGCTGTCTCTTCAGTTAGGGGACACACTACACCTGTGAGTCCTATGCTGGACTCCCTCGTATCTTTCTTTCTTGCAGAAGGGTGAGGAGCCTTGGACCTCCCTGACCATCGGACAGAAGCCCATAATGGGATGTTTTCTATTACTTGGATGCTTCGACAAGCCTTCCAGGACTGATCCCCCAGTCTTGCTCACAGCAGGTGCGCCCTAAAATCACACAGGCACCACTGAACCTAACCCTGGGGAGAGTTCAGAATCCCGAGGCATGGGCTGCATCCAACCCTGGCTTGTGTTAAAACGATTCCAGCTTCTGAGCCACATGTAAGGGTGCCCTCAGCCTGGCAAGCAGGAAGAGGTTTTGGATTGGCAGAAAGCTCTGACCCAGCTGCCCTACCCCGCTTGAGTGCAGACCCAGAGTATGTTGAGTGAAACACAGATAAGGTTGTCAAGGACACAGGGCTCAGTCCCTGGGGCTGCCCCAAATGGCACTGTGGACCAATACCTGTCAGGCTTTGGGTTCCTGGGTTGCCTTCTGCCATGTGAACACCTGTGGTACATATCTAGTCATCACAGACGTGCCCACTGCTGGGAGCAGCAGAAGGGGGATTGGGGAAGTGCAGGGGCGTCCTAGACTGTGAGTGGGTGACCTTGGAAGCTAGAGATCAGGTGTTGAGCTAGAGGCTACAAGGACACTTCTCTTCAGACACCTTTGGTCTCCATCACAGATAATGTTAGGGATCCAGTGGGGTTCCAGAAGCATAAGTCCGATGCATTTCAGAGCAGGGCAACAGCAGCCCAGAGTTACAAGGGATACAGCCATGACTGTGGAGGCCAAGCCCGGCCAACAGCTGGTATTCAAGGATATCCTGGACCTAGAGTCAACTGGGAGAAATGGGTAAAGTGAGCCTGAGAGCTGACAGTGGTGAAGGGGCTTTGAACTGCTCATGGGAGTAAAGGGGACAATGTGTACTTCTATGGGGTCTAGGTAAGGTGTCTAAGTGGAGTTTGGTGACAATGTGTTGGGTCTCTTCGTAGCATGGTGAACAGACACACGCACAGAGGCCGCAGCACAGAGGCCACAGCCTGAGGCTGCAGATCCTGCAGGGAATCTCTGGAAAGTTGTGCCCTCCTCATCCCTGAGAAGCATGGCTACCGTAGAACAGTACAATCTTCAGGAACCTAAGGAGCATCCCAGGCAGTGGGAAGGGGAAGGTGGGTGTGGCATGGGCAGACAGCAGACGAGAGGGAAGGTCTGGGCACAGCCGGGCTGTAGACATTGGCAGTAGTGGGTTGTAGCTTGAGGAGGGCCGAGTCAAGGAGAGACTCTGTGGGAACAGGTGGGAATTCTGAGGTTTTGGGGAAACGAGGGCTTTAGCCTCTCTTGCCCAGTGTCAGATTGGGCAAGGCTGACACTGGCCTTAGAAATGAAATGCCTAGACCTGGGAGTATAGCTCAGTGGCACAGCGCCTGTCCAGTATACATGAGGCTATGGGCTCAGTTCTCAGTAACAAGGAAGAAGGAAAAAAAAGTGATGTCCAGGGGCAACAAAATGGCTCGGCAGGTAAAAGCACTCGTGCGATCCTGACAACTGAATCTGAACCCTGGCGTGCATGGTGGAAGGAGGGCGCAGGCTCCCAAAAGATGTATTCTGACATTCCCATGGATGCTGTGGCTTGCCTGCCTTACATTGAATAATAATAAATAAAAATGTAAATATAAAACAAAGAAAAAGAAAATAAATGTAATGCCCATGTTCCTGTGCCCCAATTCACTCTGGAGTCTGGTGCACGTTCTCCTCCTTCGCTGGTTTCTTGGCCTGTTTCCAGCTTGAGTTAACCTTAAGTGGGCTGTTGGGAACATGAGGGAAGTCTCGGGTACTTACTCTTTGCCATGATTGAGTTTGCCAAGGCCATGTAGCTGTTGTCTTTAGACTGTGTCCCACTGGGGGCATGAGAGACTCCTAGGCCCTTCCTAGGTTTATAGTCAGTGATGTCACGTGGTAGAGCACAGTGCCCACTATGTGCAGTGCTGTGGAAGGGCAGTCCATGGTTCCCACTATGGGCAGTGCTACAGCATGGCAGTCCACAGTGGTCGCTGTGTGCAGTGCTATGTAAGGGCAGCTCTCAGTGGGCTTCTCCTGGCTACTGTTTTTTTTTCTCAGTTATTTTCTGTATCTATTTCCTCAATGAAGTGCTTCAAATCCCTAGTCCATCTTCCAACTGGGTTATTTAATTGTGGCTTACTTAGAAGTCCTTCAGGTGTATGCACCTGTGCTTGTGTGTGTGTGTGTGTGTGTGTGTGTGTGTGTGTGTGTGTGTGT
>JADRCD010151371.1:0-10471 GCA_019843815.1 Montemys delectorum
TGCTGAGCTGTTTCTAAATCTTACTTTTTTTATTTTGAGACAGGGTCTTGGTAAGTTCACCAAGTTGAGTTAGAACTGAGTCCATAGCTCAGGCAGGCCTTGAGTTCCCAATCACCCTGCTTCAGCTTTCTGAGTAGACCTGGGCCAAGGGCTTGACTCATGCCCCCTCATTTCTGGAAATCACTAAGAAAAATAGTAAAAAGTTTAATTTTTAACTTTGAGTAGCTAGCTGCCTGGTTGTTGCTGACAGAAACTCACTTTCAAACAGTGCATGCACCCTGTGTTGTCCCAGACAAAGAGAAAGCAGGGCCTTTACTGAGCACCTCAAATGCCTCCATCTGCAGAGGCAGAAGCTGGCTGGTCCCCAGGAAGTTCTGCTCAGCTGTTAGTAAACCACAGACTTTAGGAGGGAAGTCTCGGCACTTGTCTGTGGGTATCCTGTTGCTGTGTCTTTGGTTAAAAATCAACGAAGTCTCCAGGTAGTAGTGGTGCAAACCTTTAATCCCAGCATTTGGGAGACAGAGGCAGGATTTAAGAGTTCGAGGCCAGCCTGGTCTACAGAGTTCTAGGGTAGCGAGAAGGGAATATTGAAGTCTATCCCTGAAGAGAAAGGTACTCTTAATCTGAGCTGATTTTAAGATTATCATAGGTTTGATTTGCCACGTATCAGACCTTTTTTTTTTTTTTTTTTTTTTCTCGAGACAGGGTTTCTCTGTGTAGTCCTGGCTGTCCTGGAACTCACTCTGTAGACCAGGTGGGCCTCGAACTCTTAAATCTGCCTGCCTCTGCCTCCCAAGTGCTAGGATTAAAGGCGTGTTCCACTACTGCCCGGCAGACCTTTTTAAATATCAAGGAGGAGGAAGAGGAGGAAGAGGAGGAGGAGAACGAGGACGAGGAGGAGGACGAGGAGGAGAAGGAGAAGGAGGAGGAGAAGAGAAAGAAAAAGAAAAGGAGGGGGCAATAATTTCTTATGGTTTCTCACTTTAGCTTTTGCTACTTATTTATGTATGGATGTCTATAATCTGAAAGACCCTCCTCTTCCTATTTTGTTCAAAGCCCCTTGCTCACGTCTCTGTGCAAAGTATTAAAACATAACTTATCCTCTGACACAAGGCAAGAGGCATCTTCTTTCATGGGGGACACTATGCTCCTCCCCCAAAGCACTGGCCCGCCTCTTCATTCCGCAGCCACTCTGCCAATTGGTTCTCACAGCTTTCCATCCTTACAGCGTTCTTAGTAAAGCCCTCTTCCACACTGTACACAAGCTTTGAGGGGTAGACTGAGTCTCACTCACCACTGTCTTCTAAGAAGCTAGTATCAAGCTTTATATGGTGCCAGATAACAGTTTGCTGAACACATTCAAAACGGAATGAGCTATGAAATGACTGGAGCAGAGGTGCAGCAGCCATCTGGTAGAGTGGCGGTGGTGCAAAGTCCCACCAAGTCTCTGAGAACAGCCACTCAAGGGCTTCAGGAAACCAGTAGCGCCCCCCCCCCCCCCCCCCCCCCCCCCCAGAAATGAGGCAGCACATGCCTGGTGTGTTTGTACTGAGCCAAAGTCCTTGTTTCACGTGCCCCTAGTCTCTCCAGATGTTGAACTCAGCTGGCAGGCTTCATCTACAAACAAGCTGTCTTCAATGGAGGCCAGGCTGTTATTCCCCCAAGGAAGTTCCGCTGGGGAGATGTCCACACTTGCCAAACCTTCTGCCTTGCAGGGCTAAGTTGAGAAGCCTAGACCCGACTGCTATCTCAGCCTTACAAAGTCTAAGCTGCCCCCGCAGACTGCTGGGGCCATATCTAAGTTGCGAAATTTCCTTTTCCCAGGACACAGGGGTGTCAGGGGAAGTCCAGAAAACCAGGCAGCCGTTCCCCTCCGGGGTGTGGGATGGGACTTTCTTGTGGTTTTAGGACGTTCTTCTATCGCAAGCAGCTTGCAAGAGAGCCAAGCCCAACTCAGGAATTTGTACCATCCCAAAACAAGTTCACAGTCGAATAACATCTCTTTTAACAATGTAAGGGAAAACCCTGGTCAATGCCCCAGCACTATTTCCTGAAGTAAAGCAGCAGCAAGACCTGGAATTCAGAAAATTCCTATGGGTCAGGGGCAGACAAGGAGCTGCAGGGTGGCTCATCGAGAGCACTGTGCTGGGCAAAGCCACACCTGGGAGACTGGAGGTCCAGCTTTACATGGGATGGTGGCCTGGCTTTGGGAATTCTTGGGAGGAAATTTTGGCCAGGATAATACATGGACTAGGACCAAGTGCTGGGGGAGGTACTCCCAGGGAGTAGTGACCAAAGAAGTCAGGGAGAGGGGGAAGTGGGACGTAGAGTGACTAGTGGTCTCTGTGGGGTTCAATCCAGGAGCCTGGATTCAAATCCTAGCTCAGTGGGAAACTGGTTACTTACGTGGTCTTAGGGCTGCTTGGATCTGTCTGAGTTACATTTTTTTTTTGTTTGTTTGTTTACTTGTGAAATGGGTAAATGGCCTCTGCCTTGTGAAGGTGGCTTCCTCACAGGCCAATGTCCCTGTTGGCATTTTGTCTAGGCTCTGTCTCAGTTACCTGGCAACAGCCAGGTATGCCTGACTCACTATAAAAGGGGCTGCTTGTCCCTCCTCTCCCTCCATCCCTCCCTCCCCCCTCTTCCTCTTGCTCTCTCCTCTTGTTCCTGTTCCCCCTCTTCCCTTACCCCTCCCTCTCTCTCCACATTCATGTGGCCAGCCTCTACTCCTCTACTCTCTCTGCCTTTCTCTCAACTCCCCTCCCCATGCCCTGAATAAACTATTTTATATTATACCGTCGTATGGCTGGTCCCTCAGAGGGAAGGGATGCCTCAGCATGGGCCCACAGAGGCACCCCCTTCTCCTACACCATACCTTGCCTCTACCGAACTTATTCCTGTTTTTTCCTTATCTTTTTATAATACCCAACAGTCCCTGCTCGGACTCAAGTGTACTAACAACATCTTTTGTCCTGAAGACAGACCTGAGTCCGTGCATTGTGCATGGAAGGCTGAGCTTCCTCACTGCATGGGTGGAATGTTTCTCTTCTCTGGGCTAGTTGAAAAGGTAGGCCACCAACTCCACCATGGGGTGGGCTGCTCAGATTCCCTTTTGGGAACAAAGAGAACAGGAGCTGCAGGGTGGCTCCTGGCTCACTTGACTCTCCTAGGACCAGGAACCATGTTGACTACTGGGGCAAAGCCAACCCCTTCCCAAAGCCACTTTGATAAAGTGAAAACCTTTGGAGCCCTCAATCCTAAGTGGGATGATGTCATCATTGCTCCCTCAGCACCATCCCCTTCCACTCAGCGATCTATGTGGAAGAGGAGGCAGAAAGATCTTAAGCGTTGTGCTTTATAAATGGTAGTGGTGTAATGCAGCAGGAGGGAGCACCTAAGGGGGCCGGGCAAGGTGTTCCCCCAGAGGAATCGGTCATGTGACAGGCCTAGTAGAAGGAAGGGTTTTTGACAGGAAGGGAAGAGGATCTGAGGAAGTGGGTAGAGGCAGAGAAAGGGGGACAGAGGACAAAAAGAGAGAGGAGAGAGGAAGAGAGCAAGAGGCCAGCTGGCTGGGGACATATGGGGAATGGAGAGAGGGAGAAAGAGGGAGGGAGGGGGGAGAGAGAGAGAGTCAGAGAAAGAGAGAGTCAGAGTCAGAAAGAGAGAACATAAAGTTGGGTGGATAGAGAAACAAGGAAGATCTAGGAGGAGTGGGGTGAGGGCATGATTACATTGTATCAAAGTTTTATTTCTCAATTTAAAAAAAAGGTTCCAAAAAAGCCAAGCAGAAACGCAGACATGCTGAGGGTGTGGGACAGAAACACACTCTGGCACTCAACACCATTCTTGCTCTGCTACCAAGTGGCCAGAAGACACATAGTGGACAGCTTGGTATCTTAGTTTTTTGTTTTCGAGACAGGGTTTCTCTGTGTAGCCCTGGCTGTTCTGGAACTCACTCTGTAGACCAGGCTGGCCTTGAACTCAGATATCTGCCTGCCTCTGCCTCCCAAGTACTGGCATTAAAGGGGTGCGCCACCACTGCCCAGGTAGCTCGGTATCTTCAACTGCAGAACTGGGAAGCAAATGGCCACTGTACGATCTGTGCTTTGTTTTTCCCTGGACACTAAGTTCCCTGGGGATTGGAGTAACAACCTCAAGCTCTCTTGGTAGAGCTAGTTTTGAGTGGTTTTCTGCTCTTGCATCCCGAGGCAGCTTGGAGTTATAGGTAGAGCTCCCTGAGGCATATATTAAGAACGAAGGCTGGAAGATAGTTAGGTTTGAATTCTAGTTTCCATCACTTCATAGCAGTGTGACTTTACAATAAAGCACTTTTTGATTGTTATTAACCATTATTGTAGTACTGAGGACAGAACCCAGTCTGTGTTTCCTAGACCAAGCACCACCCTGATTTGGGGTTTTGTTGAGATAGGCTCTTGCAATATAGCCCAAGCTAGCCTTGAACCTGGGACCCTACTATCCCAGCATTTACAATCTTAAGTTATTTACAAAGCTCAGGTTCACCATCATGACACTACCCTTACCCCTGCCTTAGCCTCTGTAAGTTGCTAGGGACTGGGGAAGTGCATAATGAGCCCAGAAGGCATTCCATAGAAACTCTGTTGCTATATTTTGAGTTTGACTCTTTCAAACACATCTCCAGCAAACCTAAGTCCCTGTCCTCTTGTGCCTGTTGAGTGATCTGTCCTCCATTATCAATTAATCAGTCTATTTATCTATTTATCTTCTACCTATCTATCTACCAATCATCCATCTGCCATTAGTATTTCACTGTGTATCCCTGGCTGGCTTGGTGTTTGCTATGTAGGCCAGAGAGCTGTGTGCGCCACCACTCCACTCCTTATTCTAATTCAGTCCTCACTGCCTTCTTCCCTAAGTACATCTTTCCTTGTGGTGCTAGGGTCCAAACTTCTGGGGGCTTTAAGGCTATTCCACTGACCTACATACCTCTCCCCCTTTTAATGACAGGGTCTCACTGTAGTCATGGCTGGCCTTGAACTCCCAATCTTGTCTCTGCTTCAGAAGGGTGATATTAAAGGCATACAACATACTCCTGGTCTTCTTACAGTTCTGTCTAGCTTCCTCTGTACTGCCGGCAGTGATCTGTGTACCCTTGAGGTGTGTTTTCCCCTGCATCCAGCCACCTAACTGTTCTGTGTTCTTAACAAGTACTGACTGAATTTACCAACTTCTCTCTATCCCAACAGCCATCTTCCTAGACATTCTATTGTTATCTGCCCAGCACAGTAGGGTCTTAAATCCCTACGTACATTCTTTATATGCAGTTAGAGTCCATCTCCAAACCCCTCAACTTTAGTGAATGTCAAGGCATTTAACTGAGACCTGCTGAGGTGATTTCCATGCCCATAGGGTGTATAAACATCCCTAGTAGGCTGCTGAGACTCCCCATTCTCCATCTTACCTCCTTGTGGTCCAATCCACTGTCTCCTCAAGTTCAGGAGCAACATTTATCTTCTTTTTTCCTTTTTACACTGCCTAGCTTGCAACTTCTTATACTGCATGTACCATGTACACATGGCGTCCTTTGTGCGTAGACATAGATTGTACCATGCTTAGCCTGTCTAGGCTCATGGTACCAGTCCTTCACATACTTAGCTATGTTTCATCTGAAGGCTTGGAGTGCCCCATCTCATCTTCTTGTAGGTTCCAGATTATATCAATCAAGATCAGTTCTTGATTGTCTCCCCTCCTGGCCCAATGGACATTCTACATTGGCCCCACCTGTATTAGGCTCAGATGCTCAAGTGTTTGAGAGGAAAGCACTTGCAAGAGACAATGAAAAGAGTCCGTGGTCCTTCTCCCAGGTCACCCTCCTCTGCACTGCCATCAGTGATCCACTGTGCACTCCCAATCAATCACCAAGCTGGTTGGTTCTATGTTCTTAATGAGTACTTTCTGAACCTGTCCCATCTCCACAACCTGCCAAGCAGCCTCTTCAGAGCTAGTGCACCACCTAGTCATGAACTCTTGCCTACTTCTACTCTGTGTGTGTGTGTGTGTGTGTGTGTGTGTATGTACTTCCTCTATTGCTGTCCAACTTTATCTTTTCCTGAATAAGAAATATGAACCTGGAGCTCACTAATTAAGGAGGCTGGCTGGCCAGCAAATTCCTGAGTCTGTTCTCACTGCGGGACTGCAGGTACACACCACCATGTCCAGCACTTTGTGTGGGTTCTGGGGATACGAACTCAGGTCCTCGTGCTTGCAAACACTCTCCCAATTGAGCCCCCTCTCTCCTCCTTGTCCTTTTGTGGTGCTGGAGACCGAACCTAAGGCCTCGCACATGCCAAGCTAGCACATATAGCCTTAACCCCCACACCTACTCTCCTCAATCATCTAGAGTTCTGAAAAACTGTTTTTGGAAAGGACTACATCTCACATCTGCCTTCATAAGAATTTTTATTATTATTTAGAAATGCAGTTATATACATAGAACAATTAAAATTAAATTAAACTTTGTACAAATATTAAAATACTATCTTCATACCCACTGCAATGTACAGGATACCAAAAAAATATATATATAAAATAAAATAAAGCAAACCCAGATTGATTGACATCCTGCACAGTCAATTAAGCATGTGTTGTTTGAAACCATTATATGAGTACCATTCTGCAAAGGATCCCATAGTGGTGCACAGCCTTAAGAAGCTAGGCCAGTGTGGATACAGCCATGCAACCCTCAACTACTTCCTCTCCCTACTTGGCAATCCAAGTGGTCTACTCCGCATCCCCCATGATGAGCTCTGCTACTGGGAGAAGGCAGGTGGGGTGGGGTGGGGTGGGGGTGCTTTGTTCAAAACTCTCTTAGGTTTTCAACTGGGTATTAAATCACATCTCAGAGAAGCTGACCTGCCCCCTTTGGCTTTCCAGGGAACCATCTACTACATCACTCAGCCTAAACACATGGCAAGTAAAATATCCTCTAAGGTTGCAGAAGGCCCAGAGGCCCACAGAGGAGGCTCTAGCTACACTGTCAGGCACAAGCACACCTGAACTAAGCTGTGTAGTAGGCATGCTGTGCGTCCCTTCTAGCTTCTTTGTTCTTTAAGGAGGGGGAAGGGAGGAAGGATCTAGAAATGTTTGCAGCATATTCCATTTTCTATGCTAGAATGCTCCTCAGGAACAGAGGAGATATTGTTATGCAGGAAGCCAAGGGACTCAAGAGCTCTGAAGGGACTGGGAGGGAAAAGGCCAAATGCCATCTATCTCCACTTGGCCACTCTCAAAGCAGGAAAAGTATACCCTTGTCTGTCTTGTAGCCTGGCCTCTTTACAGAACTGTAAAGCTGGGGGTGGAGGAAAGAGGGCAAGATGAATGGGGAAGACGGTATTACTTTAAGTTCTCTTTGCAAATGGAGTGCTTGTAGAATGTACATTGTAGAATGTACATTGAAATGCCTTCTAAAACTAAACAAACCCACAAAGTGGTCAGGACTCTGCCCGTTTCACAGTTCTCACACAGTGAAACACACAAAACACAGAGCTGGGCAGGTAGAGCCTAGCTGTTAAACTAAGGCATGGAAGGACGGAATTTTCTATTTATTTATTTCATTATTCTGGCCCTTGAAAACTGATAGAATGTGACAGCAAGTCATCAGGATATAAAACCTGCATTGAATCAGTATAAGTATGAAAAAGCAAAATTATCTCCCAAACCAAAAAACCCTGTGTAAAAGTCCTTTGGTGCCGACTGCCTCTTGGACAAGTCTCAGGATGCCCCTGGAGATGAGCCCAGTAAAGTAGGCTGCCTAGTTTCTTCCCACTTGCTCTAAGCTTCTTCCTGCCCAACAGTCTGCCACCTGCCACTGACCCTGTTTCTAGCCAGGCTCCACTTCAAGGCAATTAAGTCTCCAGTCTGTAATAGACAAAGTCCAGATGCCCCAGAAACCACAGCACATGACTGATAGTTAAGAAACTGCTTATGAGAAAGAAACAATGCAGGAAGAAGCCACAGATGCCAGCAACAGTAGGTGGGAAACCTCAACAACAGACCTTCTAAAGGCCAGTGACAAGAGGATGGGGAACATGGATGGCCCTCTATCCTTCAGTTAGGCAAGCCTGGGCCTGTGATCCCCAGAGCAGGCTAATGGATGCTGAGAGAAAACCAGGCACCAGGGGGTTCTTTCACCCAAGGCCAAAGCCAGTCACCTACAAGGCTAAATAAGCCACAAACAAGTGCAATCTGTAAGGGGCAAAAGCCCAGGGTAAAGACACAGAAAAGGGAAATATCTTCCATTTTAAAACTCCTAAAACAGAACTCAGATTTTAGAAGAGCAGTAAGCAAAAAAGGAAGGCCCATTCAGAAGACTCGTGCTCCTTGCCCAGCTCTCCCTTGAGGGTGGACATCATGGAAGCTGAAGAAGGGCCATAGTAAGGTGGCTTGGGGCCTTGGAACCCACCCCCAGGTAAGCCTATGGTAGCAACTGCTAGGTGTGTTTTAGTCTTCTAGTCTGAGCACCTTCTCCATCCCATTTCTCAGCCACCCATACTTGCCTAGACACTGGGCACAATGGACTGGCCTCGTGGGTTAGTATGGGAGTGGCCAGCAGGGGCAGCGGGCACTGCCCTTACCCTGAGAGATGAGGATAGCAGAAAGCCAGGCATGACAGGGACTAAAGTGCATTGTGAATGGAGGCAGTGGGCAGTTGGCTTGGAGTTATTCCCCTATTTTTGAGGCCACAGATGCCCGGAGCTAACCCTGTTGTGTCAGGAACTATAAATACAGTGGGCTTTTATTATTTTTACCACCCCAGAGAGGCTCATCATAAGTCCAGTCCAGGATTGGCTCTGAAGTTTCCCAGCCCCAAGGCTTGAGGAGGAGGAAGAAGAAGAGGAGGAAGAAGAGGAGGATGAGAAGAACAAAAAATTAAAGCACACATTCCTTGATGCCACATCTGTCTTCTCAAGATGGTAGAAGCCTGGTGGGGCTCAGTTACCCAGACTTGTCAGCATTCAGTACAGAGCCATACGAGGCCCCAGCAAAATGGCTGGAGCCTTTCTTTAAGGTCAGCACTTTCCCACTCTCAGGACCTACATCTCAGGTTTCTGGGTACCCACCAATCTCTAACAGCTGGCAGGAAAGATAAAGAGTGGCTGGTCAACAACAACGTGTGGAAAGGCAGGGAGAAGAGAGCAGAGTAGGAGCAGCGGCCCAGCAGGCCACTTCCTGGGCATAGTTACTAAGGCACGTGACCGTGGTGAGGAGGATCCTCAGGACCTAGCCGGAGCTGCCTGCAGCCACCGGGCACTTGTCTGTACCTCTCAGCCTCCCCTCCGTCACCACAAACCTAAAAATGGGCAACTTGCCCAGATAGCCAAAAGCCAGATGAGCTTTTGTTGGTGTCTCAGCAAATCTCAGGATTCTGTGGGCTGCAAGGAAGCCAGAGCTACCCAGGCCGAAGTCCAGGAAACAGCATGCAACTTCCCCTTATCCAGGAACAGAAACCAAGGCCGAGGCAGCCAGTGCTGGAAGCAGGAAGTAAGAGCTTGCATATTAGGAAGACGATCATTATCTGACACCCCTCTCCTTCCCATGAGTCTTCCGGGTGCTTCTTGGAACCTGCAGTAGAGCTGGTCGGCTGAGAGCTGGGCACCAGAGCTGGTCGGCTGAGCGCTAGGTGCTCTGCCATGATTTCCCAAACCTTCTATCCTCAGTTAAGGAAGATGCCACCGGCGTCAACACAAGGGCAAGCTCAGGGACCCACCTTCTGGACCCAGCATGAGCTAGTCCTGCTCTGAGTGCCTTACTGCTCTTCAATCTGTTTCTGCAGCCTCGGGCCTAGCCCCTGGTACAGGTGGCAGTAGCCACTAAGGCCTGTGGACAGCAACCCACCTGCACAACAGGGAACCTGGACAGGGTGGGGGAAGGCACAAGTAAACACAGCAGTGCTCAGGCTCTCATGGCTGTGGGACTGCCACCAAGAGCTAGCTGGAAGGGACCCAGAGGCTGAGGGAAAGGGAGGGTTCAATCCAGCACATTCAGACATGTCCCTGATAGATGGGAAGGCTGGGGCAGGCAAAGAGCCAGGTCCTCCAGCTGTCCAGTGGGCAGATGGTGAAAATCTTCCTTGAGTATCCAGCGAAGTGGCCTGCAGGCTCTCAAGTACACAGAGATACACAGGTGGCAGCTCAGGCATCCAAGTGGGGCGGCTGGAGAGGACATGGTACTCAAACCCACAGGAAGAGAGAGGACGGGCAGAGAGGAGAGAGGCCAGTGGCAGCCCTCATGCTTCCTTCAACAGTGGGATATCTGCAGAGACAGGGGGGGATGTACAGTTACTTAAAGGCATCTCTCAGTATCACTTCCAACTCCACCTCAGGGACTCCCAAACAACCCTCATTGAAAGAAATAAAATGTTCTGCAGTACATGTCTGTAGTGGCTATTCCTGGTTGTCAACTTGACTACGTCTGAAATGAATTACAATCCAGA
>JADRCD010151377.1:0-17555 GCA_019843815.1 Montemys delectorum
TTGTATTCTGTTGGTGATGCTTGCATCTATAGTTCCTGACTTCTTTCCTAGGATTTCTATCTCCATAATTGTCTCTCTTTGTGATTTCATAACTGTTTCTACTTCCATTTTTTGGTCTTGGATGGTTTTGTTCAGTTCCTTCACCTATTTGGTAGTGCTTTCCTGTAATTCTTTAAGGGATTTTTGTGTTTCCTCTTTTAGGACTTCTACTTGTTTACTTGTGTTCTCCTGTAATTCTTTAAGGGATTTTTGTTATTCCTCTTTAAGGTGTTGAACCTGTTTACCTGTGTTCTCCTGTATTTCTTTAAGAGAGTTATTCATATTCTTCTTAAATTCCTCTATCTCCATCATGAGATATGACTTTAGATCCAAATCTTGCTTTTTCTGGTGTTTTGGAATATTGAGAACTTGCTGTGGTGGGAGTACTAGGTTCTGATGAAGCCAAGTAAGATTTGGTTTCTGTTGGTAAGATTCTTGCGTTTGCTTTTTCACCATCTCTGGTTAGATGGTCACCATCTCCTCCTGCAGGTCTGCAAGCCTGTGTCAGCACTTCTGGGAGATCAGATCTCCTCAGGTAAGACCTGTGTGTAGTGGGCTGTGGATCAGCTGTTCTCCCTGAGTCCTGGGGTCGGAACAAACCCTGGAGACAGGCTCTCCACTTGCAGTGAAGGGGCAGAGAGGGATGTGGATCTGCAGAACCTCCTTCTAGGTGAAGAGGGAGGTAGAAAGGATCCTGTGCAGGCTGCCCTGATGCTTCTGAGGCCTGTGCCTCCTGACTGGTCCTGCCTTAGAAGGTCACTGGAGAGAAAATGTAGTGCTCACCTTAGTCTCTGGGTTGGAGCACTCCCCATACAGATTCTTCAGATTGAAGAAAATGTTCTTAAATCTAACAAGATGTTTTAGGTGAATAATGCAAAATATGATAGAAATTGATTTAGGTACAGAACTCTGAAATTTTCAAGATAGGATGGATAGGAGAATACATTCCTCAATGTTGCCAAGTAAATATGGACTGGACATTGTAAATATATAGCTTGTTTGATAGTTTTCATAATTGGTATTTTTGTATATAGTTTATTATGTAAGGAAAAGAGCCTTTTATTGGATTAAAAGTTGGGAAATATAGAAATAATCTCTTGAGTCCTATGTAAAAAGCATTCACCTGTCAAACAAAAGCTGAATGGCCAGTTAGCTGAGGCAGGTATAGTAGGTGGGACATGTAGCAGAGAGAGAAGTCTGGGATTTAGTTAAGCATGGGGGAGATTCTCATAGGAACTCTGAGGAGATGATGGTGTAAAGCTGAGAAAAATATAACCACTCATGTGACACACATAGAATAAATAGAATAATTAAATTACTAGTTAATTGGGAACAGAGTCAAGGCTATTTGCATAGGAATTTGTTCATAGATAAGAAGTTGTTTGGGGAAATATATAAAAGGACCTACAATTAGTGGATTACATGGCTCCAGCCAGGTGATCTCAATCCACAATCTCTCTGGTCCAGAGCTGGAGAGTTCTTTGGCAGATAGTTGCTATGCCAGCCCCACACAATGACTGTGGTCCACCCCAAGGTCAATAACCACAACACCCATTTACCCCTCAGAAACAAACTCTAGAAACTTATAGTTAACCAGTTAGATTTATATATCAATAATTTCTTAATACACAAGATGCCTACACAATAATATCAAGCCAATCAATAATGATACAGCTGTACATCTAGATTAGAGAAATTATCCCAATGTTCTAACTTGTATGATAGTAGACTCTGGATAAGAGGTCCACCAATGGTTATCTACATGCTGCAGAGGCCCTGTATTAGGTAATTTTGTAGTTCATAAGACTGGAGGCCTGAGCCTAGTCTTTCTCTGAAGGTTCAGATTTCTGGACAGCTGCTTATCTTTACTTCATGTAGGAAGGGTGAAGAAGGTGAGTTCTGAGGCCAGTGGAGGATAATGGCAGTTGTGGATGTAAAGACAGTAGCAGAGGTGGCTTCAGCACTCTAGGACATTTGCTTGGGTTGAAATGAAGACAAGAAAACAGGAGCTCTCTTTTCATTGGAATGTGTAACCCACTTTCCTTGGGACTAGATGCATTCTCTCATTGAGCCTCCCCAAATGCCCTATTAGACAAAGCCATAGTTGTATTTTCAAGGTATTTTGAGATCCTTCAAGTTAACCATCAATATTACGCATCCCATTATGTTTATTATGAACATATAGTTTCAGCTTAAGTAGTCTGTAGTGACTGTTTATACCCACAGGGAATTTAGTGTTTTCCCAAATTAATGAAGTTCCTTTCTTTCATCCAATGTATCGTACAACAAAATGATTCATTGTATTTTTTTTTATTTTTATTTTTTTCAGAAATGCATGAACAATTTGACTGCTGCAGAGCTAGGAATGAGACTGGAGTGTTGAAGGTAGAGGAGCAGAGGGAGCATGGAAGATCTGTAGTTAGCCAACTAGCTTCCCTGGAGAGAGTGGATTATTAATTTTAAATGATTCTTTCTGTCACTTTCATGATATGTTAAGCCATATACTTACTCTGATGTACTTTTCATTGGTATTTTTGTATTTTCTTTTTTCTAGGAAGACACTGATATGTCTAATGAAATTGTATAATCCATTTCAACCATTAATAAACTCAGTTTTTTATGTCATTCTTCATTTAATCTATTTCTTAGATTTTTGGATGACTTTCTGTCTATTTTAGATGTTAAAAGTTAGGTTTGTACATTAATTTAGGATAAACTATCACCCTATATAATTTATTCAGGATTTTTTTAGTTGGAAAGTGTCTTTAAAGTAGGTCCTTGTAAGTTCATTTATATTTTTTATGATGATTATTATGTTATTTTATAGCCATTTCAATAAAGGTTTTATAATATAGTAATATACAGATTTAATTTGCTTGTGTATATGAAGGAAAAATAAACTATTCTGTGTATATATTTGTTTGTGTATGTGAATGATGGAGAGAAAGGGAGAAATTGTGGTCAGTGTGTGAGTGGTATGTTGTGTGTGTGTTGTGTGTATGTGTGTGTGTGTTTGTGTGTGTGCACGTGTGTGAGTGTGTATAGGACATGAGTGCATTTCTGGTAAGTGTGTCTCCATGTGCTTGTGTTTATTATTATGTTGATGATAAAATATAACAATTTTAAAGATCCTAATGAATAGTATTTCCTAATCAGAACACATTTATGACAAATGAATGACAACATTTAAACCTATAGTTTTCAGAAACCACTGTGCCCAAGATTGTACCTTCCATGTAAACAACATGGAGCTGCTCATGAGCTAATCTTGGTTCTTGTCTTATGATGCTTAAGAATCTTCTGGTTCTTGTCTTCAAGGCTCTCCAAGGTGTCAGAATTTTTCCTTCTTACTCCCTTGTTTGTTTTTCACATCCTAACCTCAAGACAACTTCTGTAACAATACTTGAAACAAAAATCATTTTCTCAAAGTTAATTTCCTTGGGACTATCATATCTAACATAATGTGAGGTTTCATTTTTATGGCACTGTAGTGCAAAGCTAGGTCATCCCAAAGGCAGCGAAGGTCATTAAGAAACACTCGTCACTCAACACATGGGGCTGACAAGCCACAGTCACAGAGCAAGCACAAAGGCACACTAGAATTTACCCCACATAAACAAAAATATATGTATACAAAAAGTATTTTTGATGCTGAGGAGAGCAGAGAGTGAAATATATTGATCTCAATAATGAGGTATGACAAGCTTTTTCAAGAAGAAATAAAACTCTTAATAGACTTATATTTGGCATAATAAACTACATATTTGTCAAGTGAAAACTTTGTAAATATATATATATCTGTATATATATATATTTCCATATATATATGGAAGTAAATTAACTTTCAACTTGTTAAAAAGGATTACAGAGGTTGGATTATAGTTTGAATTTTCTTCTTATCATGGTAATAGCCAATCAATTGTTTCAAGATAAGACTCTTCATTTGACTATTAAATAATGAAATTTATTGTGACAAAATGAATGATGGGACTTTTCATAGTGTTTGAGAAACAATTTGTACTACTTTGAGTGAGGTAATAAAAAAAGTCTGCTTAAATAAGCATGACATCACATCTGGTCATTATTACTGACTCTGCCCTCCATGCTGGATGAGTAGTAGAAGGAGAAAAATTAAAACAAGAGCACACTTTGCTTTAAATCAAATTGAAGTGCACATAAATCACAGGAATCAACATAAATAAATAAAGTATGTTTTAAAGCAATTGGAAAACACATATACATACACATAGACACACACATACATATATTCGTATGGGTAAAATTTGTGTAGACATGCATTTTATAGTTTCATTTTTCTCATTCCATGAATATTAACTAAATTAGGTTCCCTAGAGATAAAGTCGGGGAACTGTATCATTGTTCAGGAAGCAGAAACTGGCTTTTGATAAAAGGCTTCCCATTCTTGTGCAGAATCCATCTGGGACCTTCACACTTGATTTTTATAATATTTATACAATATAGCTTTGACATAAAGTTGAGAAGTATAACACATTTAATACTATAAAAATTGGCCATCATCTGATATTTTAATGAATTGGAAGACAGCCTACTTTGCTTTGTCTCAAATCAAGAAACAGTGCCAAATTGTTCACTGAACACTACTTGATGTTTTTACAAAGAATGTTTGAGACTGTTTTTTTAAAAGATGTGATTCCAAAATTCTTTCACCATTATACTATAAAGCTGGAATGAGTATAGGAACTTCTTACAGACTCCATTAATTATGGTAGCAAATCAATAGCATTTCCCTATGAAAACAATAAAATAATACTGCAGGCTTTTAGATAACTTATTCTTTGTAGGTAATTGTATTTTATTATGCTGATTTTGAAGGTTTAAAATATTAAAAACTGGTTTATTTGCCTATTAAATTGGTAATAAATTCTATATCAAGCATTTCAGATAATGTTCCTATAAAATTTAAAAAATCAGCAAAACTAGACACCTAAAACTTGTTAGAATAAATAAATTACCTAGGCATCTCAAGGCATCATAACATTAAATTTTTACATAATGTAAACATGAGAGTTACCAAAACATAGAATTTCAGGAAAATTAAAAGATGCATAAACATTCATTTTTTTCCCATCATATCAAACAGAGCTCAAATGGTATATTTAGAAAGTAACCTTGGTCCTGTGGTATTTTTTTCAAAATATAATATCAAGCCAGTCAGAATAAAGTGCCAGATAATATAAATCAATATTTATTTTGTGGAGTTTTGAATGAGAATGACCATCATAGGAAAAATATATTTAAATGCTTGTTTAAAAGCTATCCCAAGGTGGGTAGCATATTTGAGTGCTTGGTCTCTAGTTAGTAGAACTGTTTTGGATAGGATTAGGAGACATGGCCTTGTTGAAGGACACATGTAGGGTGGGCTTTGAGGTTTCAAAATCCCACACCAGACCCAGCCTCTCTGTCTCCTGGTTGTGTATCAGATGTATGATCTCATCTATTACTCCGGTGCTCTGCTCTGCTCCAAGATGGTCATGGACTCACTCTGAAACTATAAGCAAATCCCCAATTAAATGCTTTCTTTCATTAAAAAAAAAAGTTGGTAGACTGTTTAGGAAGGATTAGAAGTTGGGACCTTCTTGGAGGAAATGTGTCACTGGGGGTAGAGTTTGAGGTTTTAATTCCACCCACCATGTGTTTGTGTGTGTGTGTGTGTGTGTGTGTGTGTGTGTGTGTGTGTGTGTGTTTCAATTTGATTTATGGCTCTGGGCCAACCAGCTTCTACTTCCTCTCCACCGAGTGTCATGCATGAACTCCCTCAGGTGGCTTGGGTCTCAAGTAAGATGAGTCATTGGTTGGTCACTCCCATAAACTCTGAGCCATCATTAGTTAAAACACATGCTCCAGACAGGAAAAATTGTAGGTCAAATGTATACGAGCTGGGTTCATGCCCCAGTCCCACAACTAGATGTCTTGCATTGTTATAGAAGATGACCAGCTCAGACTCTGTACCCTCCATTACTAAGAATCCTCTCTAGGGACATCCTCAGAGGTTCCAGGAAATTTGCACTTACTTTGTCATCACCCCCTGTATTAGTCAGGGTTCTCTAGGGCTCCAGAACTTATGGAATGTCTCTATATTTTAAGGGAATTCATTGTAATGACGTATAGTCTGTAATTCAACTAACCCAACAGTCCACAGCTGTGAATGAGAAGTCAAGAATCTAGTAGTTACTCAGTCCCTGAGGCTAGTTGTTTAAGCTGGGTTTCTGTAGAAGTAGGTAGCAACAAATGTGCTGGCAAGTAAGTACATGCAGTTGAAGAAGAGTGAATCTTTCATCCAGTGTCCTTATGTAGCCCTCCAGCAGAAGGTGTGACCAAGATTAAAGGTGTGTACCACCATGCCTGGATATGGAACTTGCTTTATTCCAGGCTGAGCTTGAACTTAGGAGGTAGCTTATTCCGAATGTACTCCAGTTGACAACCAAGAATAGTCACCACATCCCTTCAAATGACACCTAGTTTCAGTCATCTCTAACCACACCCTAGGTTGGTTCCAGTTCCTGGAAATTGTTAATACAGCCACTATGAATACAGATGAAAAATGTGCTTGTGGTATCATGAGCTATCCTTTTGGTATATACCTGACAGTGATATAACTGTGTCTTGAGGTAGATATATTCCTGATTTTCTAGAAGAAGCACCATATTGACTCCATATGTTTGTACAACTTTATGTTTCCAGAAGCAATGGAGGAGTTCTCCCCTAGCTCTACATCCTCATGAACAGTTTCAAAAATAAGTTTTAAATTATCTTTCAAATTCTACACACTTTATCGATCATTCTACATAGATGTAAAACATCATTTTCCTATTTCAATCTTTGATCAAGTGTGGCCTTTATAGGGTGTCCATAACTTGTTGCTGCTGTGTGCTATCTTTTTTCTTCTTACTTAACCTTCTAGTGTTCAGTACTTCAACTTAAGGGTCAACTTAGATGTAAGACTAAGTATTTGTCTTACATCTTGTTTTTCTACAAGAAACTAGATTAAGCTATATTCATAGACTCATTTTAAATGTAAATATAGAAATTTATTTCTAAATATTGGCAAAGATTACTTACCACAATATCTGAGAAGTTAAGTATACATGACTTAAAATAGTCACAATCAGTTAAATGCAAAGGAATACTGGATCAAAGATTATATGTACATTTTTTTCTGAGAATCCTCTTTTTTTTTTTTTTTTTTTTTGGATTTTTGGAGACAGGGTTTCTCTGTGTAGCCCTGGCTGTCCTGGAACTCACTCTGTAGACCAGGCTGGCCTCAAACTCAGAAATCTGCCTGCCTCTGCCTCCCAAGTGCTGGGATTAAAGGCTTGCGCCACCACTGCCCAGCTGAGAATCCTCTTATTTTCTTTTTTTCTGTTATTCTTTTTTCATACATTATATTTTTGTCCACAGTTTTTTCTCCTTTTACTCTTCCCAATCCTCCTCCATCTCCCCTGTCTTTGGAATCTCTCCTCCTCATTTGAGAAACCATTACACTTTATATACATATTAATGGAATCTCTCTTGACTTATTTTGGGATCTTATCTCATTAATCTCAATTTTAATCATATTATTTTAAATGCCAATCAATTATTGTTACAAAGTTTTACTTGGTTCTGGTTGAATTTACAGTAAAGGACAAAATATCATGTATTTTCTTTGTTTTGTTTTTCTTTTCATCTGTCAGTATCTGGTGTTGTGCTCTGCTATCTATAGTAATTCTTGTCCTTATATTTTTAGAATATATCATTCACTCTATTTTTAATAATTTTGTGTTCTATATTCCTTCTTTTAAGCATTTTAATATTCCCTTCTCACTCTATTCTTTTTTAAATACATATACACTTTATTTCACCACTAATGTTAATTCTTTTTATAAAGAGTTTCATCTTTGCAAACATGAAAATAAAATGTTTTTGAAAAATTGTTTTAAAGTTACATGAGCAATTGGGGTGCCAACACTGAATAGATTTTGTGAGGAGTATCTACTGTTAAATGTTGTAAACACCATTCTCAGTTTAGATACTCAGTATAGCTAAACTAGGGTTATTGATTTTTAGAAGAAAATAGTAAGTTTCTGTCTCAAAGTAATCCTCATTCTGGGTTAGTACATTGGCAAGGAATTCTATGTCTTGTATTTAATTTTCCATAAACCCATGCTGAAATTTGGTTATTGATGTAATGGTCTTAGGAAAGGGACATAAAATAGGGACTCATATCTTTCGCAGAATACCAGAGTCTTTATCCCTCAATATTTTCTGTTTTTGTTTTCTTTTGAAAGAGCAAGTTTCTATAGAACATGTCATTTCCTTTAATCTTTCTATCTTCTCCATGCATCCCTCTCTGCCTCCTTCATGACCATACCTTGAGGTGTTTTGAGTCCCTTTACAGATAGCTGAGCAGACCTGACCTTTGTAACTTTAGTCTCTAGAGATGAAATAAACTTTCTTTCATTTGAATTATCACATCAAACCATCTCTTATGGTGGGAGAAAACAAAGTGAGATAATTTATACAGTGTGTTATAATACATGTCATTTATTCAAGGTTACTGTCCTTCAGACAGTTTAAACAGGGTACTGGTAGCACTTTACTTTCAGGTAATATAAAATATTACTTATTATAAATGATGTAAGGAAAAGAAGTTAAACATGGATATGTGAATCCTTACTGAATAGAAGTTGAAGAGGAAGTTCAAAATGTTTTCTAACTTTTTTTTTTTACTTTACCAAAAATACTCATCATTATTCCCCAATTAGGCACTTTTGTGAATCATGTACTAAGTCCTCCAATAACTGTTACTACCTGAGGATTAATGTCTTGAACTTGTATTCACTGGTCAAATTCCCTATGCATTCTTTCAATGTTATGAACTAGAAATTTGTGGTAGTGTTAGTATATAAACTAAGTATAAAACATAGTCATGTTAAAGTCAGGAGATAATGAAGGAAATGGATGATTTTTTTCTACACACAGAAAAGTTAGTAAAGACAAATTTAATAAAGGACAATACTGATAATTATATGATATTACCTAATCCTACTTGAATCTGATATGACTGAGAGAGTTAAATTTCGAGGCTGTCAATGTGTTATATTTTCATTTTATCATCAAGAGTCTTATTTAAATAAATACAATAGAATAAATGAATCAAAGATCCACTGAATCAGAATTGAGAATTGGCACTATTCATTTCTTAATTAAATTTTTACAGATCATTGCTTCTAGAACATCAAGTATAATTTATGATTAATTATGAAAACAATTTTCTAGGATTCATGTCTCTTTTGAGCAGTGTATTGGAATTGATGAATATAAAACCCCAAGAAGCAAAGTCCATGAATGTTAACAATTAAGAAGCTGAAGAATTACCATTGTTCCCAGCCAAATTGACATGCCTCACTTGTCTACATTAACATTTACTGGATTCTTTTTAAATTTCATTTTTATCAGTGGTTTGTGCTATAAGGAAGGAATTATTTTTAAATGGATACTGCAATATTATAATAAAGCTTAATTTATAATAGCTGGAAAACTAAACATAATATTAATTCAGAGTTACTTAAGTGGTCTTCATGCCTGTAAATAAGTTTATATTCATTCACAGATCTAAATGAAGATGTATTACTAACAATTATTATAAGTATATGGAACACAATTAGTAAAGCTAAAATTCACCCTCCATTTGCAATGAGCATATTTCTCAAACTCAAATAAAAACTAAAGAAATCATAGAATTATTCTTATTTTTAAAACTATGAAAAGTTTTGTAAAAATTAGAATATAAAGCTGGGCATAGTCTTATGTCTGCAATCCTAGTACTCACTACTTAGAGGTAGGGGCATCAAGAGATAAATACCAGACTGGGATACATAATGAGAAACTCTCTCAAAAGGAGGAGGGGAAGGAGGGGGAAAAGGAGGAGGAAGAAGAGGAGGAGGAAAGGGAAAAGGAAATGCATAAAGAGGAGAAGAATTAGAAAGAGGAGGTAGGAGAAGAGGAAGAGAAATTTCTACATACCAATTGTCTAGAATTATCAGTTATGTATAGATTACCCTCTCTATCATTTTGCTTCCCTTAATTAATATCAGCTTCTCTGTCTCCATATAGTTATGTAGATATAGTTACCCATGCCTATATATGTGTGTGTGTTATATAATACATAAATAAATATATACAGAAAGATTATACTATAGTGAATTAAATATTTGTATGTGTTTATATTTATATATATTTACATCTAAAATTGATATAGTAGATAAAACTATATCATCTATTGTTATGTGTATGGTTTTGAAAAACCTGAAGGAATAGTGGAATCCTTGTGTGGCTTATCCCTCAAGACTGTATAAGTTATTTCCAAAGTATAGAGCTAGGATACAGTTCTTTGACAGAATGATTGCCTAGCATAAATGTGGTCACAGGTTCAGTCTCAGGACAGTAATATTAAAAATTATTCAACATAATTTTGTGATTAATACTGACCCATTATTTATGCCCTATATAAAATATATTGTTGATATTTTGTCAGTCTCTAAATAATATTTAATTCATATATTTCAATTTATTTAAGACTGGTGTTTCTCAGTTTCTAAATTTTCAGTATTATTTTACGGGACATAGTTTAGAATTTTTAAATCTTCCTTGTTTGATTAATATTGTTTTTAATTTTATCATTCTGTCTATGCATGGGTATGTATTTGAATATATGTCCATGAATAGATAGCTTTGATGTGCTATTTAAAAATGATATCTAACATGTTTCCCCATATAGTGTATTTGTTTCTTTGGAACAAATATGTAATTTATTAGGAACAATTATGAGTCTATGTATCTCATTTCTCATTAAATATTCAACAATTATTTTTATCATGTAATGATGTTCAATCACATTTCACTTCTGCTTAATGTGAAATTATTCTAATGTCTAATATTTATTGTTAATTCAAGTAAATTGAGTAAAACATAAGAGCTTAATAAGGCAATCTACTTTGGGTGCCAACAGTGGTGTATCCAGAGATAGATCATGAGAGACTAAACATAACAAATGCCTTAATTTCTCAATGGATTCATCATAGTGTGGTATTATTGGGGAGAGTGAGATGTGCATCATAGGACTTAGTTAATAGAAGTAGATGGCTGTGCCACATGTCCTTGTCCTGCTCTCCTCACTCTAGCATGGGCCCTTTCTGTCCCTTGTGAGCTACATGATGAGAGAGATTCTCTCTTGATTTCCAAACAATAATGGTCTGGTACCTGCAAAAACATGAATCAAAATAAAACATTCCTTTTTTATGTTGTTTGGTCATGTATTATAATCACAGTGGTATTAAGTGTACTGATATATTTATACATTTAATTATCATTTTCATTTGTTTAGAAAGTTAATTCTCGTTTATTACATTTATTTATTCAATTATACAAAATATTTTGTATGTATCAAAAATGAAGTAATATAATATATAATAAAATGTAATTGTATGTCTGTATTTACTTATAAAATCATATTCTAGTGAATCATTTTCTCTTTTCCCTAACAGTAGTTCTATTATCAAACAAGGCTTACTGAATAAACTGCAGAGCTCTATAGCAGTAGGTGTTTGTGGTCTGGCTTTGGACTGCTGATGGTCTTCATCTCACTCTTTTTCCATCTTCTGAAATCTTTTGGTACTAGGTTGACTTTGAGAGATACAACAGTAGTCTCTGTATGTCTTTTACCCTTTTATAAAGCCTAGTCATGTCTTTAAGCTGTGCATTAACTTCTTTATTGTTGAAAGAGGCATTTGTCTATAGGTGAAGGCACAGGAAATTTTATCTTGAAGGTAGATCATGCCAACTTAGCAAAATAATTATCATGAAATCTTGAAAGCGCCAAAGATCTCCTCAATCATGTTTTATTTATAAGTAAGTCAAATCCCACTATAAATCTCTCTACAAACTATAAATGGTTTGGCTTGAATCTAATCAGAGAACATATTGTTACCCTTATTACTATTAGTACCACCATTGTCCTATCATTATTCCTTCTGCAGGAACATCTTGCCTGGCATGTCAACGTAAGAGTGTGTAGGGTTTAGAGCTAGATAAGACTGTTAGTATCTTTTTTTCCTCCTGGAACCTACATAGCATCCTTCAGCCTACTACTTTAGTAGAGGTTTGATAGACATTAACTGTGGTGAAGTCATGATTCTCTGAGGGTAAATATATCTTTCTGGGAGAATCTGTCTTTGTCCATATTTTCATGTCTTCTTTATTTATATTCTTTAGCTTATAAATCAATTTGAAAGCACATCATTCTACCTCTTGTTTTTGTTACAATTTTTTTGATTCTTGTATCTGCCGCTCTAATATCCTTTTTATGAAGACTCTTATGAGTCTTTGGTACACACCCATAAAATTAAGAATTATTTCATTCACAATCTTAAACTAGTCTTGTCTAGAAAGTTCCTTTTTCTATTTATGGTAAGATATTTATGTTTTCTGAGGATTTGTTTGTGAATATAAATTAAGGCTTTATTTATTCTACTATATTTCCAAATGCTCCAGGACTGTTCCAAGATACTATATATAATAATGTATATAAAATGCATATATAACATATGAAATGATATATAACATTTTAAACCAATATTTTAAATGAGTAAAATATAAAGCTATAAAGACTATACCTTCATAATGTTTGATTTTAAAATATGTGATATGTATGTTTAGTCAGAGAATGTAACATGAAATTTTTAGCTATAAATTCTTTTGTTGTTTCTACCAACAATATTTCCACTGTGCCCAAGGTATTTTTATAGAATAAAATAAAATCCAAGAACCACATAAAATCATTTTAAAACATCATGGTCTATTATCATAGAAATTTATTTTTCAAAATTAACTCATTATGTTTAGTTCTATTGCAAGTAAATGTGAGAAGATTAATTTTTCTTGGTATATGTATTGCTCTCCTCAACTGCTCATACATAGACTAAGTGGATTTGCATTTACTAAGATTAGAGACACTAAAGGAACATGTGTGTGCATAAATGAGTTCTGAGAACTTACAGTTAGTGCATATAGAGTATTTGCAATAGTTATTTTTATATTTGTTGTGACAAGTGACTTAAAAAAGGGAACATTAATTCTGATTCACAGTTAAGAAGTTCAGTTCTTTATGTCAGAGAATGTACTGCATCATAAGTATGAGGTAGCTGCCCACTATGCTTTAGCAATTAAGATCACAGAGAAGAATGCAGACATGCAGACGTCCTCTGGGTTTCTCCTTCCATTTAGTCTACTATCCATCTTGGACTATGGGATCATGTTCCTCACATTTGGTTGCCTCCCACTGTGCAAATTTATCTCTGTATATACAAAAGCTGTTTGTGAATGCTCACAGGCATGCTCAGAGATCTTTCTCCAAGGTAATTTGGAATCCTATCAAATTGACAATTAACTAATCATCAGAGAATTATTAGACTATAAATGTCTGATGAAAATCAATATTTTATTTCTTTTGTTGTTTTTCTTTGTTTTTCTTTTCTATCTCCCTCTTCCTTTTTCCTTCCTTCTTTCTTTCTTTCTTTCTTTCTTTCTTTCTTTCTTTCTTTCTTTCTTCCTTCCTTCCTTCCTTCCTTCCTTCTTTTCTTTCTTTCTTTTGTCCTTTTGATAACATCTTTAATAGCCCAGGCCAGTCTCTACAGCCTTTAGTTCACTATGTAGTAAGTGTTGGCTTTAAAATCCCTCATCACCTAACTATGTCCTACCTACAATACCAGGCTCAAAATCATAATCATCAGAGAATTATTAGACTATAAATGTCTGATGAAAATCAGTATTTTATTTCTTTTGTTGTTTTTCTTTGTTTTTCTTTTCTATCTCCCTCTTCCTTTCTTCTTTCTTTCTTTCTTTCTTTCTTTCTTTCTTTCTTTCTTTCTTTCTTTCTTTTTCTTTCTTTCTTCCTTCCTTCCTTCCTTCCTTCCTTCCTTCCTTCCTTCCTTCCTTCCTTCCTTCCTTTCTTTCTTTCTTTTGTCCTTTTGATAACATCTTTTATAGCCCAGGCCAGTCTCTACAGCCTTTAGTTCGCTATGTAGTAAGTGTTGGCTTTAAAATCCCTCATCACCTAACTATGTCCTACCTACAATACTAGGCTCAAAATCATAATCATCAGAGAATTATTAGACTATAAATGTCTGATGAAAATCAGTATTTTATTTCTTTTATTGTTTTTCCTTGTTTTTCTTTTCTATCCACCTCTTCCTTCCTTTGTTCCTTCGTTCCTTCCTTCCTTCCTTCCTTCTAAACTTATTGAAAAAATTTTAAGAAATAAAATAGTTTATTTACATGAAATAGAAAAGATATGTTATTAACAAATTTACATGATCAAAGAGTTTGAAATTTTCTAATATCCATTCCCAGGTTTTTTGAATCCCCTAAAAGCTACAGCTATAGCTCAATAGAAGAAACCAGAAGATTCAGAATTAGGGATACTAATGATATAGCCTGTATGCTAAGACACCCAAAAAAGGAGAGAACATTTGATGAACATGTTAGAGTCAAACAGCTTTATTTCTGACATGTAATGTCTTCAGCAAGAAGAATCTGCTCTACTATAGAGGAAGTTATAGTTTGTTTGTTTCTTTGCTTTTTCTCCTTCAATGTTTTATGGTGACTTCAGGCCTTTTGAACGGAAATTTTTTTTCACAGAGAAGAAGTCTTACCACAGTTTATAAACTCTGTTAATCTTCCATAGAAACACCTTCACAGTACATCCTGCAGTTTTTCTTGATCAATTCTCTTGGTGTCTTTTGAAACAGTCAAGTTGACAGTCTAAATTAAGAATCTGAATATCCTTGTGCTATGTTGTAGATTCTTTGGACTTTAAAGATGAGGAAACAATGACAAACAAAGCAAAACAAACAAACAATCAAAGCCTGACACTATTACTGTTGCTCAGAGTGCTCACAAAAGAAACCTATCATGACTGCCTTCCAAAAGACCCTACAAGCAGCTGAATGAGTCAGATGCAGATATTTACACCAAACCAATAGACAGAAGCTGCTGACCACTACGAATTAGGGAAAAACTGGAACAAGGTGAGGCAGAGTGCAACCCTATAGGAGGACCAGCAGGCTCAATTAACCTGGATCCTTGAGGTCTAACAGACACAGAAACACCAACCAGGCAGCATACACCAGGTGATATGAGGCCCCCAGCATATAAACAGCAGACTGCTTGGTCTGGGTTCAGTCAGAGAAGATGCACCTAACCATTAAGAGACTGGAGGCCCTAGGGGTTGGTGAGGTCTGGTAGGGTTGGGGGTAAGGGGTGAGGACATCCTCATGGAGATGAGGTGGGGAGATGAGGTGGGGAGAGGAGATATGGGATGTGGAACAGTTACAGGGAGGACTGGCAAGGGGACAAAATCTGGATTTAAAAAAATAGATGAAATAAAAATTAAAAAGATTTTAAAAACTCTCTTCAGAGGCTTGATATGCAAGGAATATTGCATGCATGTTTTAAAGGTATATTTATTGATGTAAATACTGAGGTAATATGAAAAGATTGATAATAGTGAGACTGGAAAGATGGCTCAGAGATTAAGAATATTTTATGCAGAGGATTCATGTTTGGCTCTCAGAACCAATATCAGGAAACTCACAATCATTTGTAACTCCAATTTCTATAAGACACACCACCGTGTTCTAGCCTCTATAGACATCATACACGTGAATACACTCTTTAAATATCTTCTTGCAAATATTAATAATAGTGTTATCCCATACTTAGGTAATATGATGCTAAGAAATTCACAAAAATATACTCTTCAAATTCAATTATTTGCACTATTTTATAAGTATTCCCACAAAACAGCCATGTTTCAACTTCAGACTGAAGAGGGCATGAGATCCACAATTCCACTACCACCACAATATATTTTTGAAGGAACTAAAATAAGTAAATTAAAATACTACTCTTGGGATATTATATGAATATTTATTATGATTTTGCCTTGATTGTCCTTTATAATTCTATATGAAGAAGGAAAATAAAGATAAAAGCTAAAGCTATTCACATTTCCATGAAGAAATAACAGTATTAAGAAAATATTGCTAAACATAAGTGGACATGTAGAGGCATTCCTTTATTAGAAATGTGAATATCAACAGACCTACTAACATTTTTTTTAAGTATCAGCTGAATTAATCTCAAAGCCCATAAGTACAATATGTTGGCTGATGAATCAGTAAATACTTTCTTAAGTAGGTATATTTTCTACTTAAAAGGTTTGTGAAATTGTCTATTTAATATTTCTTGTCCAAATTAGAACTACCTACACATAAAGCAACCTTCGAGTGAGTGACAATTCCTTCTTTAATCTTCATACATATTGACATGTGATAGAGATATAATGCAGGTAACACAAGTCTGGATGAGATTAAACCCTCTCAACATGGATTTCTTTAACACTCCATATTGACATGGCAATTTCTGCCTCTACAACCCTATGTTATTTTAACTTTTCCAATTTTTGTTAAAATATACTTGCTAGACAAGCAATCTAACCTATCTATAGGTAAATGTTTAAATTCTTGATATTATTTTAAACGTAAATTCTAAGAAATGTAAGTTTCTTGAAATGTTTAATATTTTCTATTCACATATACTTTCTGCTGTGTCTTCTCAAATGGTAAGAACCCTGTGATTATGGCAATAAACATTATATATAATATTATCAATAATAGATGATCCTTTTTGTTACATGCATTACACCATGATTTGTGCATGTATATTTATATATGTCTCTCTCACATACATACATATATGCATTGTGTAGGCTTTTTCAAAAAACATGAACTCATTCTATTTTCTCTTACAGTGTTGAGAATTAAAACCCTTTTGTTCTCTCATCACTTGAATTTTACGTGTAATGAAATCTAAAATCACATGTAAAGGAAATTAAATATTTAAATCATAATACTGCTTCACTAACCAATTGCCAACATCACATTTCCTTGTTTATTTGCTGTTCATTCATGATAAACTTGAATTTATTGCTAAGGAGGGAGTTTAAAGTTAGCATTTTACATCAAATAAACAATATACAGAAGGAATCTCTGTTCACAAGATAAACAAAGTGATGTCATATGGTGGGTGGGAGTGGAAAGAAAGTGATTCTAGGCAGAAGGCCCAGCATGAGCTGGAAGGATATTCAGTAAACATATGTAGTTTGGAGTGGCTGTAGTGTGGGGTAAAGTTTGTTTTGACAAATGTGGAGAACATCATATGTTCTCTGCCTTCCACAAAGTCAAAGAATAAAAATGTAATTCTTACATACCTCAATTGACAGATAATTGTACATCTTGGTTTTGATCACCAGGACAGTCTGTATCAACAGTGAATGTAAATACAAATGATCTGAGGAAATTTTTTTAATCAATTGACATCTTTTCTCTTTCTGTATTTAAAATGTTCAATTACTATTGTTTATTTTATCCATATGA
>JADRCD010151398.1:0-11855 GCA_019843815.1 Montemys delectorum
CTGGGGCATAGACTACCCCCTAACCCTCAAAAATATTCTAGTTCATGATACCATGTTCCATTCAAAGCTGTGACTTAAGTCATAGAGCTTAAATGTGTTAAGCAGAGCTGGTGGGATGGCTCAGTAGTTAAAAGCACTGGCTTGTTTTTAGAAAAGACCCAGGTTCAATTCCTAGTAGCCCCACGGCAGCTCACAACTATAACTCAGTTCCACATGCTACATAGGTAAAACATCAGGAGGTTCAACTCTCATACAGACATACATGCAGGAAAAGACCAATTTAAACAGCCATTTTTTAAAAAATGTGTTAAGGTGCTGGAGAGCTGGCAAGCACTAAGGAGCAGGGTGCCTCCCAGCATATGCGTCATGGAACTCCAGTTCAAGGGATCCGCACATCCAGCACCCAACATACACATGGCACACAGGTAAAACACCCAGACATAGAAAAAAGTAATGTAATGAAAATTAAAAATAATTTTAAAAGGACAACTATCTACAAGGCACAAAAGCATGAAATATAGACTAAACATAGAAAGAAAAATTGAAGGTTATCACATTTGACAAGCCAAGTCTTTGGGGTTAGTGAAATAGCTCAGCTGTTAGAAGCACTGTTGCTGATGCAGAGGACCTGGTTTTGATTCCCAGCACCCATACTGTGGCTCACAACCATCCCGAATGCAGTTCTAGGGGATATGATGCCTTCTTTTAACCTCTAAAGGCACTAGGCACATGCATGTGAAACACTCATACACATAAAATGAAATAATAAAATAACTTTTTTAAAAAGTCTAATGAAAGCAGTCAAGTCTTAGTTACCTATAAGATTCATGTACTTGGAACCGCTTTCTCCCAGATTATGGCACTGAAATAAGTATATATAATTATTTTCTAAAAAATCTTCATAGGAATGGAAAAATAAAAAGTGAACCACTGATTTCATTAGAATTATATCAGAAAAGCTGTTTTATAGTTCAAGAGGCCTGGTCTCAGAGTATCAGAGGACAGCAGTAACTGGAAAGGTCACTGTGATAGCCATTCTGACTCTATGTGGAGCCTATTTAACAATGGCATCAGAGAAAGAGTTTACTGTTCAGATCTAAGCATAAAGTATCCGGTAAAGAAACAGAGAGCAGTAAAGCTGCTCGAAATTTAACATAAGAACCAACACCAAGATTTTATTGACTTTCAAAAGAAATGCCTGTCAGTGATTCCTAAGTTCTCAAGACACCAGTGTGTAATTGTGAAAATGCAGGTGGGAAACCACCAGCAAATAACTCCAGCATGGACTGTGAGCAAGTAAGACAAATTCTCAAAACAAAAACAAAACAGACAAAAGCTACTCAGAAAAGAAAGAAAGCCTGTGATTCTACACTGGGTTTTGAGACTTGTGTAATAGTAAGTGAAACAGATTTTTTAGAAATTATAACTACAATATCTAGGGGAAACTTAGGTAGTGATATATTACAAGAAACTAACTAAGCTCATCTTCAAATGACAAACTGTCAGTGGTTGCTCACCTGAAGGAGTTAATGGAGTAGCATTTGCTAAGAAAACAGTTCATAGAACATTGAAATCATTTTTTAAAAACCTTCAGAAAACAACAAATGAAAGTGCTCACAATTTAAAAAGTGCTGCTGCTGGAGTCTGCTCAGTCAAGGTAGTTTACCCTGGTGTAGAACTCAAGCATAGTGCGGTGTCTGCATCGTCCTCAGTGGATAAGCACTGCGGACACTTACAGCCCACAATTTTATTGACTTTTTTTTTTTAAAGATTTATTTATTATTATATGTAAGTACACTGTAGCTGTCTTCAGACAGAGCCAGAAGAGGGCATCAGATCCCATTACAGGTGGTTGTGAGCCACCATATGGTTGCTGGGATTTGAACTCGGGACCTTTGGAAGAGCAGTCAGTGTGCCATCTCACCAGCTGAGCCATCTCACCAGCCCTTATGGACTTTCAAAACAAATAGCAATGTAAGCACCTTGCATCAATTCCCTAAGTCTTCAGAACACTGACGTGCACTAGTAAAACTGCCACATGGAAACCACCAACAAAGACACATGGAGTGTGAGGCAATGCCTCAAAGGACTCACCGTTCCTATCATAGCAAGAACTGCATTTCTTATAAAACTAATTCCTAAACTTCTCCCTAGAGAAGGGTGGGGGCATGGACAGTGAGTCTGCGGAAGTCACTGTGAATGATCCTTCAGTTAAAAATAACTGCTGGCAGCAACCATCTCTAGCACGGAGAGTTAACAAAATGCATACACCTTTTAAACTCTGGGTATATATGTATGTTTGTATGTGTACCTATATAGATAGATAGACAGACAGATAGATTTGAGGTTAGAATCCTCAAGTGCTCTCCTTTTTATGCCTTCTCCTTTATTCTGCTCTTTGGTCACTTTTGTTAAACTCTGACATGGAAATACTATTTTAGCCTTTTGATTCAGTACTATTTAGGCTAAAACAAGATTCCAGAAAAATTCCCTACCTTTACAGAAATTCCACTGTTTCACATCCTTTATTTATTTGAGCAAAAGATTTGGGCCAAAGGGATGATGGCATTTGGGAAGGGGATCCAAACTCACAGTAGAGACTGTCTGGAGCTAGAGCTGACAGCCAGTTTTAACCCAAACTGCCTCCCCTCCAATAGTCTCTAAGTCTTCTGGGAGGGAGAGGGGTTGCATTTCCAGACACCACTCTCAATCCTCTACACTATTAGTAACCTCTGAACATGCTACACTAATTAAACTCTTTTAGTTTATTTCTTCACATTAAAAAGCAACTGAAGGCTGACCATATATGCCTTTCAGCTTCTAGAAGTAAAACGTTACTGTCTGTAAATAGTGATATATAAATCATCATAATACATGCACAAAAGTAGCCTTGTTTCTTTCTTTAAGCTGCAATTTTCCAAGCCCCTCCTACCGTCCAGAAACTGCTATTCTAGTCAATCATGCAAGTCATGCTCTGGAAGATGCTACTCAGAGCTACCTGTCACTTGGTCCTACTTAAAACTAAAACTATAAGGGCTCTTGGAGGAGGCACAGGGCAGCGCTTGCCTGGGCTCATTCCTTACACAGTCACACAGAGCAGGAAGAATACTGCTGAGCTGGCCATGGTGGCTCATTGTTTTAATCCCAGACTGAGGCAGCGAATATAGGAGGATGTCTATGAGTTCCAGGACAGACTAATCTACACAGTGAATTTGAGGCCAGCTTGGTCTACACAGTGAGTTACAGGACAGGCAGGGTTATACAGTGAGAACCTGTCTCAAAAACAAAAAAGAAAATATACTTTTGAGCTGAAACCAACTGCAACAGATTAAGTGGTTTCTGTTCATTGGTTTGGTTTTTTGTCTTTCTGGATTTTTTTCTGGAGATAGGTTCTCTCTATGTAGCCATGGCTGGCCTGGAACCCAAAGATCTGCCTGTCTCTGGCTCCTGAGTGCTGGGATTAAGTGTGCACCATTAGGCCTGCCTAAAATCCAGTGTTTTAATTTTATCCAGATAGTAACTGACCTTAGCACAAGAGGATTAATCTTATCTTATAGAAATTTCTAAACAGTATCAACAACTGAAAAGTATCATCTATGCTAAGAGTCTGACATTTTGACATGTGAATTCGAAATCCATTCACTTTCCTTTCTCTTCCTTCTGTCCTGATGCTTAGTAGCACGAAACATGACATTGGCTTCTGTTAGAAGCACTGTACAGGAGAATGGCTCAGAGGTTAAGAACACCTGATGCTCTTACAAGACCCCTCCATAACTCCAGTTCTAGATTAGAAACCCTCTTCTGACCTCTGGCACCAGACACACATGGTGTACATATATACATACAGGCAAAACATTCAAATACTTAAAAAACCAATACATTTTAAAAAGGTTAAAAATAGAATACACTGCCGGGCGGTGCTGGCGCACGCCTTTAATTCCAGCATTTGGGAGGCAGAGGCAGGTGGATTTCGGAGTTCGAGGCCAGCCTGGTCTACAGAGTGAGTTCCAGGACAGCCAGGGCTACACAGAGAAACCCTGTCCCGAAAAAACAAAACAAAACAAAAAAATACTGCTGGGCAGTGGTGGCTCACGCATTTAATCTCAGCACTTGGGAAGCAAAGGCAGGTGAATTTCTGAGTTCAAGGCCAGCCTGGTCTACAGAGTGAGTTAAAGGGTTACACAGAGAAACTCTATCTCGAAAAAAACCAAAACAACCAAAACATACAAACAAAAAAGAATATACTACAGGCCTAGAAATACTGTAAAATGTATTAGGTCATGTATATGGGAGCTCTGGCTATATGCATGCACATGGAGGGCAGAATAGGTGTCAGCTATCCTGAAACTAAAGTTATATCTGGGTGTGAGACCCTATGTGCACGCTGGGAATTAAACTTGGGTCCTTTGCAATAGCAGCCTGTACTCTTAACCAGTGCATCATCTCTCCATATCCTGATCTAGAAATTTTTAAAATATCACTGCCTCTGATCTAAATATTTAATTTCTTTGTCTACTCCAAATAATGAATTTTATATTTTTTCTATGTACTGTATGAAAGGACTCATACTATAGGCCTCAAGAACACTCTGTTCAGCTCTAAGTTCTGGCTCTGTCACTTATCAGTCATAGAGAAATAGTGATTGTAGAATTAAGCTTAAGAATAAAATAAGATAGCCAATAGTACCTTATAGCTCATAGGTTGTTAAGAGGGTAAAATGGCAAAGCACCCCCTCCCTCCCTCCTTCCCTCCCTCTCCCCTCCTTTCTCTCTGATTTGTTTTTCAAGACAGGCTTTCTCTGTATAGCCCTGGCTGTCCTAGAACACTCACTGTAGACCTGACTGGCTCGCAGAGATCCACTTGCCTCTGCCTCTCAAATGCTGGGATTAAAGGCACCACTACTTCCTGGCTCAAAGTTCTGTCTTAAAACACAAAAAGAAAAAAGACCTCTTTTCTAAAAAAGTGTTAACAATTAGCTATAACACAAAGGTCTGGACTACACTGCATACCGAAATAAAAACACAATCAGTATACAGAATGTTACTGAAACAATGAACTTTTCTGTCCATTTAAAATTCCCTCATAAATATCTTAAGACTACAAAAAGGCCGCTCACCTGACTCATACCCTAGTGTCTCTACTCCCCTCTACTTACAGAAATGCTCCAAAAATGCCACCACAATCACCATCTTTCCTCCTCTCCTGGCCTCAGCCCTAGCACAGTGCAGAACAGAGGGACCACTTCCTCACCTCAGCTGTGCCTCGACTCCACAACTCCCTTTATCTCCCTGCTGTTGTTAGGCTCCTTAGATGACTCACTGCTCCCTAAACACTGTAGGACTTCTTCTTTCTCCATATCCATAATTTGTAAATAGCACCCTGAATTCTGGACTCAGATATCTAATGTAAGACATATCCCTGTGTCTATGAGACAGCCATCTCATAATCAGGTAGGTGAAAAAGAGAAATCTGTTTTTGTAGCTCTGGTGGCTTGGAACTTGCAATCTTCCCACAAGACCTGCCATTGCAAACTAGCCCTGATAAAGAAGTTTTGACTCCCTCCTATCCTCACAGCCTGTCATCACTAAATGTCAATAGTTTTCACCCTGTTGATCAGATCAAAGCATTAAAAGGTCATCCTTGATTTTCTAAAACACCCACAGTGCTGTCCAAATATACCTGCATATGCGAACTCATCAAACAGCCCAGTTCAGGGAAGTCCAGGCACCATGCTTTCTAAGAACATGACCTGGCCTCCATTTTATTCCCTTACAGCTGCTTGAGATAAAGCAGCAAAGAAAGCCTGGTGAACCCTGTAATTAAGTCCTGTCATAGGAGTTTCCAGTCCTCTGGTAGCCTTCAGGGCTGTAATTTAATCTAGGTCTACACTTCTCCGAGTGCGTTACTATCTACCTAGTTTGTCATGTTTCAGTCACATCTGTTCCTTGCTATGTTCAACTTGTTCCTATTACCAGTCTTTAGTTTCGAAATCTCTCTCCCAAAATCTCCCACTGGCTCCTCCTTCCCATGACCAGACTTCTGACCACTCTGACATTTTAGAAGGGCAATGTCCTCCTCTTCTTCTCCACCCTACTGATCTATTTTTTCTCACTGCTTCACTTTTTTAAAGTATCTATTTTCATTATTTTCCTTTTACTTCATTAAAAAACCTCCAATAAAAAATTAATATGACCCTTTTCATTGCCAGAAAAAGAAAATAATATGAAATTCAAGCTCCCTAAAACCATCTCCCAAAATACTGGTTCCCTTCCCAGAAGCACTCTGGGATGTGCTTTTGTATTATCTTTGTGTAAAGTTCTTTTTTGTGCATCTAAACATGTAGAAACAATAAAGCATTTTATTTCTGCTCTGTAACAAATCACTCAAAATGTGCCTTAGCTTCCCTAGTCATTGTCTATAGAATGAAAGTATAGTTCATAGATTGAATGACCTACAGTATAGGTCACTGATGAATACTTAACCTATTAAGTTTTAAATCAATGAAAGCCATTTATTAAGCTATTTTACTGGGTATACATTCTAGGGTTTCTATAGCTATACGTTTTAAAACGGGTCTGAAAAGGGACAGATCAATTAGGAAGGGCTGGGACTATGTAACAGAATGCTTCCCAAGCATATGTTCACTGGGTTCACTCTCTAGCACACCAAAACAAAAACAAGAAACAAAACCAATAAAAATTAACACTATCACAGATGCCTTGCATGCTCTTTATTTTACACCCCTTTAGAAAGTAAGATCTGAACAAAGACTTAGAGGTAAAGTCACTGAGCCAAGCAGGTGAAGGCTGCAGACCCTATAGATGGTGGAAACAGCATGGTGAGAAAGAGACAAAGGGGCTGCAGGAAGTGAGGCCAGGAGCATAAGGAAAAGGAAGAACAGGTTCAACAGATCAGGCAGATCAGCTCAGTGTAGAGCCTAGCTTTACTCTGAGCATCAGTTAGGAATACTTGCATATGTACAGGCTGCTATAACAAAATTACAAATTAGCTAACTTAAACACAGTAGCAATCTCTCACCATCTGCAGTTTAGAAAATCCATGTTGGAATCTGGTCAGGGCCATCTTTCTGGCTCATAGATAGCTCCTTTTGCTGTATCCTCCAAAAGACATCTTTTTAAACACATATATACATATATATATATGTGTGTGTGTGTGTGTGTGTGTGTGTGTGTGTGTGTATATAATTTATTGTGCATTGGTATTTTGCCTGCATATACAGCTGTATGAGGTTGTCAGATCTCCTGGAACTGGAGCTACAGGCAGTTGTGAGCTGCCATGTGGGTGCTGGGAATTGAACCTAGGTCTTCTGGAAGAGCAGCCAGTGATCTTAACTGCTGAGCCCTCTCTCTAGCTCCAAAGGATATGTTTTATGAAGAGCACTACAACTATTCATGAAGACCTGACTCGCCTAATTTAATCACTAAAGTCCCCATTTCCAAATACTATCACCATGGGAGTCAGGGTCCCTACATGAGTTTCGGGAGGATGCATGTTTTCAGATCACAATAGAAGCTACTATGGATGGAATGGAACAGTAGCAAGGGCTGTAATGATTTGTAGCAGCTTTGCTTTGGCTAATGAACTGAAAAAAACAAAACAAACAAACAAACAAAACTGACTGGAGAGGCAGACCACATAGCTGACAATGAGCAGGCTGCAAGGACAGTAGCTGGGACCAGGGGATGGAGGCAGGAGGAAGCATGATTAGCTAGCTCTTCAATGTATTTTGAAGATACAGAAATCAGGCTGACCTAAAAGAGTGGAAGTGAAGTCCAGAAAAAGGCCACAGTTTCAGAAGAAGGCAGACTGTGGAGAGCAGCATCAGGCACAAAGTTTAGGACTAAGCTTAAACATTTGAGTTTAACAGCTACTATTAGACACTAAGGTAGAGATAATGAACAGGCAGTTACATAAACAAGACTGGATTAGAAAGACTAAAGATACATACTCCGGCTTTGTTGACATTTAGAAGATGTTTCAAAACGGTAAGACTAAGAAGAGGAAATGTGGATGGAGAAGCGTGGCTGGCAGGACAGAGGCCAAGAGCTTTGCAGCACTAAGACATCAGTGAATAGAAAGAACAACCGGCAGAGCTCCTACAAGGAGCCCGCACTGGGGTGGTGAATAGTGAGCGTGCTAACCTGGAAGGCAAAGAAGCAAGCTTGTCAAGATGACAAGGAGGAAAGGTCTGGGACAGATGTTGCCAGTATAAGTTGAGAACGAGGAAAACCACCACAGGCATACCTGAGGAGCCATTGGCTAAACTGGTGGAAGCAAAGACCTGATTTCTGAATTGCAGAAAAATTAGGAGAATCCCGGAGGAGCAAAGTTGGTAATATCAAGTGTTAGCAATTCTGCTGAAAGAAAACAAACTAGGAGAAGCACAGAGGAGCAAAGTTGGTAATATCAAGTGTTAGCAATTCTGCTGAAAGAAAACAAACTAGGAGAAGCAAGCGATGAAGTGGGTCAATTCTTACGGTAAGAGAAATACAGTCATCCCCTCTGAACAACAGTTCTCCAGTTGTCAATTCAACTGAGGGCAGACTGAAGATGAGGGCAATTAAAACCTGTGTCTAGTAAACATGATTCAGACTTTTTTATTTCCTAAGCAATATAGTAAAGATAATAGCCATTAACATAGAATTTACATTCAGTATTATAAATCATCTAAAAATAATTATGAGTATAGGAGAGTGTATGTAGGTTCTGTACAAATACTTTGCCACATTATAAAAGGGATTTGTACATCTGAAAATGTTGGTACCCTGGTGGGGGAGGAGGGGGTGTCCTAGAAACAATGCTTCACAAACACTGAGATGACTAAAATAGCATGTCTTTCTGCTTAGAGAAAAAATTTCATAATGCAAATAAGCCAGACATATAGTGGTACACATTTTTAATCCCTGCACTTGGGAGGCAGATGCAGGCAGATCTCAGAGTTCAGGGTCAGCCTGTTCTACAGTGCTAGCTAGGGGACTACACAGTGAAACTGTGTCTCCAAAACCAACCAATCAACCAACCAACCAACCAACCAACCAACAAAAAAAAAGAGCAAATGTATAACTCTTATTTACAAGATGAGTGAAAAAATTACAAGGAAAGGATAGGACTGCTCCTAGGTATGGTGGAGGACAAAGTTTATTGTTGATAGAAAGGAGAGTATATACTGGGAGAGTCCAGAATGCTCATAACCTTGAGTCATTCTAGAAGAACCAGGTACAGCAGCCAAGAGGGCAAAGGTACAAAAGGGGTGGGTAACCAAAATGGCTGGACAGGTAGGGAGGGACTGAGGGCTGCCAGAGAACCTGGCATCCAGGTCTACTTTGTCTTAAGCAGATGAAAGAAGATGTACAAAAGCAGACAACAGGACTCGAAGGTCACAGGCAGCAGACAGCACATACTAACACAGATGCTTGTAAGTTCCTGGGGATGGCAAGAGTGTGGACATTTTCTTCACATTACTTCAGTTTTCTTAGGAAAGTAGAAAGCTAGATCATGGGCTTGAAATGAGGATGGGAGAAGATCATGAATTTGTAAAAAGAGAAGCCATGAAATCATCACTTAGTAGTAGACAGGAAATATAGGAACACCAGGCATCATGCAGGCCATGAAATTTATGGTCAAGTGAGGTTATACAGTTGTACAATTTATCCACATACAGGCTCACAGAAGCAAATGAAAAACAAAGCAGAGAACTGGTTTTAAATGGGCCCTTGGTTCTGCCAAACAACAAAAATAAGCAAAGAACAAGGAAGGAGATCCAAAATTCCATGACTAACCATGGAATTTAAGCTGAGTGAACGCCATGTAAAACAGAGTGAAAACAAGACAGCAAGTGGCCAGGAGACAGTGATGGGTGTGGGATGCTCCTCTAGCCAGAAGCTGGTCGGGGAGGGGGTTGAGGGCCTGGGCATAAACCACAACCACAACCACAAAGGCAGGAGTAGTGGTCACAGGACGGAATACCATGCAATAGCAACTACAGAAGAGAAAATCATTGGCTGATATTACTAGGAATTATGTACCCTAGGGTATTAAAACAACCCATTATACTCCTGTTGACTTCAATATACAAAGAACAGGTAGTACTAGAGACAAAGAGGTATGTAGGCCTTTATGATATAATCCTAAGGCTGAAGATCTGGGGAGAGAATAGTCTAAAAGCAGGAAAGAGACTTCAAGTTGATGTTCCCACTTCTAGGAAATGTAAAAAATTATGCAAAATCAACTAACTCAGGCACAACTGTGCCAGGTTCCCAGCAAGACAATAAAGGAGGCCCAGGCACAGTGGCACATGGGAGGCAGAAGTAGGACTGTGAGTTTTAGAAGCAGCCTGAGATACAGGGGAAATGCCTAAATAATGAGAAAGTAGATGGACAGGAGACGACGACTGAGAAAGAAGAGAATGTTTATATATGTGCTGAGTGGCTAGAGAACTGCCATAGCATTTAAGAGCACTTGTTCTTGCTGAAGACCCAGGCTCAATTCCCAGAATGCATATGACACCTCACAAACTTCTGTTAGTCTAGTCCCGGGGATCCAAAGCCCTTTCTGACCTTCCCTGGCACAGGCTTGCACATGGTGCACATATCTGCATACAGGCCAAATACTCACACACATAAAATAAATAAATCTAAGAAATATTTTTAAAAGAAAAAAGACTATGTTGAAAGGGCTGGGGAGATGCTGAGGGCCCAGGTTCAGCACCCACAGGGTCACTCACAATAATCCCTAACTCCAGATCCAGCAAATCAGATCTTCTGACTTCCTCAGGCACCAAATATGTACAATGCATATGCATACATGTAAGTACAACACTCACACATAAAAATAAGATAAATATACAAAGTATTCTGAAAGTTCTTTTTGGTAGGTGGACAGTAAACCCCAAAGGACACAAAAGTAAGAAGAGTTAAGATGGGGAGGTAGGTGGCTAATGCAACTGTAAACAGACACATTGCAAATTTGATAAATGAACTGCAGAGGAAGGCTGACAAGGAGCTGAAGGCCTCTGCAGGTACTAACAAAGACATCCATCCTCACACCTGACTTACCCAGCCTGTTAAGAAATGGAAGCTACTATGGTAAAAATGGTTTTACTTTAAAATACCTAAGTTGGGTGTGGTGGCATATACCTTTAATTCCAGCACATGGAAAGCAAAGCAGGAGGATGTGTGTGAGTTCCAGGCCAGTCTGGTCTATGTAGTAAGTTCTAGGCCAGCCACGGCTATACAGAGAGACTGTTGCAAAAGAACAAGAATAAAGTAATTGAATTATTTCCCTTTTTATGTATTTCATAATTTTAAAAACCTATTCTGTTCTTGATGATTTATACAAGTAACAAACATGTTTCATTTCAAAATTTCAAATGTTCATTCTAGTGTAATGCGAATTAAGATACTTGAGGCAAATCTGACCACACCAGTTAGTATTGTCACTGTCTGAAACTGCTTTGCACTATAATGGCAAGGCTAGTATGGGCCATAGAGTAGAAAATATCTATAATCTACCATATACAGGAAAAAAGCACAGAGCTGACCCTATGACCCTATGCATATAGGCCTCCTGACCTGCTCAGTGGGCCAAGAACACAGTGGGTGCTTACTTGGTGCATACTCAGGGGATGGGCTTCTACTTCCCAACGCTCCAGCCATGCTCTACTCTCTGCATGGACAACTCCTAGGCCTCCCTGGGCTACACCACACCTGTCAGCCTCTAACTGTGCCTCCGGCATCCTCTGCTTACAAATCTCTCCACAACTACATACGACAGCCAGCCTAGACCTGGGCAATGGCATGTGCTCTTTTCCAGTTGAGGGCGCCTACTTCTAAGAG
>JADRCD010151403.1:0-13197 GCA_019843815.1 Montemys delectorum
CTCTGCCTTGCTGAAAACCCTTAGATTACATCCCTAAAGCTAGCCACCAAGTCTATTCCCTTATTTCCCTATTCCCACTTCTTCCTCCTGAGGCTGACCACAGAGGTCCAGCAATCAAATGTCCCTGGGCTCACCTAATGAACAAGCCAGTTAAACTTGACCACCTCAGCCTAGCATGGGTGTCTCATTTTACCTTTATACACCGCCATTTTCCTATGGGCCACATGGGTCTCCTCTCTATCCAGAAGCAGTCCTTTGTCCCCCCAAAACAAATACCCCTTCCTTCTCTCCCTTGCCCTTTCCTCCTCCCCTCTGCCGTGTTCCCTTCCCCTTCTTCCTCTTCCTCTATTTCCCATCTTTGTTCCTTATCCATTTGGGACAAATAAATCTCCTTTGTTCTGAGAACTTGGTCTTGCGGTGTCTTGAGGTTCCCTACAGGTCCTGCATCGCATCATCCCTCCCCTCCTGTTATTTACATAGTGCTCTTTACCTCAAATGGTGGAAATTAATTTTTTATTTTGAGCTGATTTTTAGTCATGACAGTAAAGGGACGGGACATCCTGAGACCTTCACCGCTAGGTCTTCAAATGCTGTGGTCTCTTAGAACAGCCAACACCTGATGTGCAGTAGTTTCTTCCATGACTGAAACATTCCATCCTGCAGAGAAGCCCCTCAAGCCTGAAGGTAAGCAACTCAAAAGAGTGTCAGGAAATCCCTGAAACTGATCAAATTCACCAGGCCCCTCCCCACCAAAGTAAACAATAAAAGCTCTCCGAGGAGAGGAAACTGAGCCGCAAAGACGACTCCAGGACCAGACCAGCTGCCTGCAAGAAGCAGGAACCAGTGAAGCAGGAACCAGCTGAGCTGCCCGGAAGAGGTGTGGAACAGGAATCACCTGGAAAGGCCTCTCCAACCTGCTGAGCTGCCTGCGGCTGTGCCTTGTGCTCCAGGCTCTCAGCTTTTGTGAAGCTGTCACCCTTGCGAAGGTGGGCTGTCTTGGTGAGGTCACTATCTTTGGGTAATCTCAGCTCCTGTAAGTACCCCCAATAAAAGTCCTCAAGTTGGGCTTTGATAGTATCTAGACTTTGGTCTGTTGTGGCATTCCCAATCTGGAGTGTAGATGTATATGTTGTGTCTCCACAGGAAAAGTTTTGTCACCCAACAGCACCCCATCTCAGAAAGCAGCTATCATGCATAAGAGGCCCACGCTAGCCCACTTTAGAAACCATTGCTATAGAGGTTTTACTGTGGAGGGAAGGTGATACAGGGCCCTTGGAGAATTTAATAATTATGCACATTCTTCCAATTAGAAACACATGAAGGCATTTCAAGGTCTTCATTGTCATTATTATTTTGTTTTTGAGATGGGGGTCTTAATGACGCATTCTCATCTGGCCTCTACATTTCTGCCCGGTAACTTTCTCACAAACGCCTCCCTCCACCCCCCCAGATCTCTGCTAGGTGCAGAGATGGTTTTAAACCCAAGTGTGATGGTTTGAATATGCTTAGCCCATGGGAAATGGCTCTATTAGGAGGTTTTTGCCTTGTTGGAGTGTATCGCTGCGGGGGTGGGCTTTGCCATCTCCTAGGGCTCAAGCTCCGCCCCGTGCAGAAGAGAGTCTCTCCAGGCTGCCTGAAAGAAGACAGTCTCCTTCTGACAACCTTCAGGTCAAGATGTAGAACTCTCAGCTCCTCCAGCACCATGTCTGCCTGCACACTGCCATGCTTCCTGCCACGATGATAATGGACTACACCTCTGGCACTGTAAACTAGCCCCAATTAAATGTTTTCTCTCTTATAAGAGTTTCTCTTTTATAAGAGTTACTTTGGTCATGGTGCCTCTTCACAACCAGGAAACCCAAGCTAAGACACCAGAAGATGAATGAATAATGGCGTCTTGAGCTGCAAAGAATAATGATGAATAATGATCAATGAATAATGGTCAATGAATAATGATCAGTATAGTAAACATTATCTTCAGGGCACTGCAGCCGTAAGGGGTAAGTATTTTGGACTTGAGCACTATTCTTGGTTGTCAACTTGACAGCTCGGGACCCCTGAATAGCTTTCTCTCTCCCTCAATAATGCAGATAGAGGCCAAATTAGACCAGATTAAAATTAGATAAAGACAGAGGTTTCTTAGGAGGCAGCTCTCAGGCACTGAGGATTCACTGATCTCACAAGAGGAGGTCAGTAGACTCACGGATCCAGGCTAACAAAACGGGTTTTTATAGAGCTTAAGCAAGGAACGGTGACGTATCAGCTAGGACCTGGGATGGCATCCACACGTGCTCAAAAACTGAGCCGCTAGGCAGGCACTCTTGGGTGGGTTGACAGGGAGGCTGAGGCTAGCTGTGATAGATGACCTGTTAGCCCAGAGTTTTCTTCATTCAAATAGGAGAATTTAATCCATTTGGACGGAGTTGTGGGAAGGAGGGCAAACAGGGTTTCCCAGCTTGTGCAGGGGCAAGCAGGGGTTCCAGCCTAACACCCTCAAGACCAAGTTCTCAGCCCAAAGAAAATTTTTTTGCCCCCAGAGAGACAAAGGGCAGGAATAAGGGACAAAACAAGAGCTAGAGGATGAGGGAGAAGGGGGAGGGAACAAGGGGGAGGGGCAGGGGTGCTTGTCCCAGAGAAACAAAGGACTGCCTCTGCATAGAAAACAGATGTGGCCCACGGGCAAATGGCAATTTATAAAGGGAAAACCCTGTGTTAGAATGTGGTGGTTAATTTTAATTGGGCACGTTAATTAGGTGAGCCAAAGGGGCCTTTTGATTGCTGGACTTCAATACTTTGATAGCTGGACCTCTGTAGTCAGCCTCAGGAGGAGGAAATGGCCCATAAGAGAATAGACTTGGTGGCTAGCTTTAGGCATGTAATCTACAGTGTACAAGGACGAGGGAAGGGGGCAGGAAAGGCCCTCCAGAGCCATGTTCACCACACTCAAGCTGGCATGGTCCCTTCAACTACATCTGGAGTAACTAAACCCTAAGTGTCTGGTTATATCTGTGAGGATTTTTCTCAATTACATGATTTGAGATGGGAAGGCCTACCTTCAATCTGGGTTTTATGAGGTGAGGAAATCCACGTTAAATCGGGGCCACACCTGCTGGCAGCCTGTACAAGCAGCTTTTGCTCTTTGCCTGCTTACCCTCCATCTCCATTCACTGCCTTTAGAACTTAATCCTTCAGTATTGTGACATATACTGAAGACTGGCAGAGATTATCTAGCCTCATCGACTGGACCTGGACAACCACTGGATTCTCAGACTTTCTCTTGGGAGACAGTGAATATTGGATTAGCTGAAACATGGCCTGTAAGCCACTCTAATAAATGCAAGTGTGTGTGTGTAATGTATATATATAGAATGTGTATATATGTTATATACATATAGCATATGTATGTGTATTATATATATATTATATACATGTAACATGTATTATGTATTATATACTTATAATATATATTATATGCATTTATTATGTATATATATTTTATATATTATACTATGTATAATATATTCTATATAATAGATTAAAAATATAATAGATTACATAATTATATACTATAATATATAAAGGGGATTAATTTATATTTTATATTTTTTTATATATTTCTATTTTTTATCTATCAGCTCTGTTCCTCTAGAGACTGATACAAAGGCATAGTTTATATACCTGTGCAGTTCTGGGAACTAAAACTTGGACCTCACACACACTAGGCATGTACTCTAACACTGAGCTCAATCCTTTTTTGGTGGGTTGATTTTATTATTTTATTATTTTAGCTTTTAAAGCAAGATTTTACTAAATTTCCTAAGGTGTCTTGAACTTGTAATGTCCCTGCCTTAGTCTCCTAAGCAGCCAAAGTTACAGGCCTATGCCACCAGATTGGACAGACTCTCAAAGTTACAGTTGCTGTGAAGCAAAGAACAGGTGAATATCCCTGGAGGTAGAGAAGCCACTAGGAAACTGCTAAGATCCAGGGAGAGGTTAAGATGTCTAGCATTTAATGTATTTATTATTCATTCACCAAATGTTGATCAACCCCAAGTATGGCCCAGGCAGTTCTTGAAGAAGAATATAAATCATATTGGAAATCATTGGTTTTTAAAAGTTCTTTAAAAAGTATATTAGGTTTATGTTTATGTTGTGTGTGTACCATGCATGGTGGGAGAAAGGATAACCATGAGAAGCCACAGGAGATTGTCAGATCCCCTGGACTAGAGTCAGAGGTGGTTGTGTGCTGCCTGATCCAGAGCTAAGAACCAGTGCTCTTGCCTGCTGAGCCGTCTCTCTAGCCCCTCATGTTATCTTATTATTAAACTGTTGTAATTAGATTACACCTTGGTACAACTAGAGTTTTCTTTTTGCTTTTTCCATAAATAGGAATTGAGTTGGTCAAAACAAAACAATACGACTCTTACCATTCTCCCTACAGATGACTAAGCCTCGGACAGAAGAGAGCGATCTAACAGATGACCCTGAGAGCAACAGGAAAAGCTCCTATGTCCTGCATCCAAAAATAAAGTGCACAAGGGCCAGCATACTGTCAAGCAAAGGAGTCACAGTAGCATCTGCATACTCCCTTTAAAAGTCCGCAGGCAGGCCGGGGAGATGAGTTAGCTGATAAAGTGTTGGCCTTGAGGACTGAGTTGAACCCCAGAACCAGTGTAAAAACACTGCACATGGCAGTATTCCTTTATAACCCCAGCACTGGAGATATGTGGTAGGAGGGGCTGGCTGGCTGTCCAGCATAGATACGTGGCAAATTCCAGGTCACTAAAAGACTCTTCAAAAAAGGTGAGTGGAACCTGAGGGATGGTGGCCAAGGCATGTGCACAAAGCACTCACACATGCTCATATACTCACACACATCCACACACACACACTCACACACATACACATGGAACCTGAGGGATGGTGGCCAAGGCATGTGCACAAAGCACTCACACATGCTCACATACTCACACACATCCATACACACACACTCACACACATACACATATATGTGTGCATGCACAGACCCTCATATGCATGTGCACCTAAACATACATGAATACACATGGGGCGGGGGGAGTACAGGTAGTTAGTTCTCAGGCTCATAACTAGCTTTGCAGAAGCCCAAGGCACTGTGGTGGGATTTTCTGGCTCCCTTCATTTTCAGACCACTCACAACACTTTCTAATGACGCTCCCAGAAGCTTTTAGGTTTTTGAAAAGCAATACTTTCCAAAGAAGGTGAAGGAAGGCGGAAAGGCAGCTTAGCAACAGAGATGGGGAAAAGAGGGAAGCATGTTTGTTCTTCTTAACGTTTCCAAGAACAGCTCGTTTGAGATAGCTCATTCACAGTGGTTCAAATGCACAAATGCAATCAAAAATTGATGTGTCTTCGTCCCCAGAATTCCCAGAGCTTTTGGGCAGATGGATCGCATCCCCCTGGTTTGGATAATCGTACACACAGCAGATGACCCTCTTTCTAAGTCCTTGGTGAAAAGGCTTTGCAGGGTGACAGGCTTGTTTTGGCATGGAGCAACTCAAGACTGGGCATGGACGCTTGCCTGTAAGTCAGGAGGAAAATGAGCCACAGAATCAAAATGGGGGCATTGCTGGTTGGCTGGTTGGTTTGAATCTGCTTTCCACCTGTAAAGTCTGCTAAGGAACCTCCACTTCCAGAGAGGGTGGGAACTGGCCTCTGCCTTTCCACTGATGAATTCTCAGTCGTTCAGGATCTATGTCTTTATCTGCCAAACAGAAAACAGAGTCTAAGGCCCATTGTGCTGGAAGCATCTCTAAACAATATGGTTGATAGTGTGCCTTGAAATTTTTTAAGTACTTTAAAAAGACATTATTTCTGATGTTCAAATTATTATCTATTCCTCCCACAGTCTATGGATCCATTGGCCACTTCCTCCCTCACACAAACACAAATGATCCATCATCTGTTTGCTCACTTGGCAAATATGTTAAGAGCTCTGCATCACTGCTTTAAGCATTGGGGCTATATCATTAAAAAGGGTGTCCCTTCGGAGCTTAATATTTCAAGGAAGGAAGGAAAATAAATAAGAAATATATTAGGCAGTAATAGAAAGAAAATAATCACTGAAAACCTTTAAGTCTAAATGGTATACTAGTCAAAAATAGGTGGTTTGTGTGCAGTGTGTGTGTGTGTGTGCCTGTGTTTGCTTGCACAGATAAAATTTAAAGAAGTAAGAATGGGGAAGCTGGGGGAAGTGGGGGCTGAGGATGAGTGTCCTACATAATAGATGTGAATGTGTATAACTTGGGAGGTGAGAATTAGGTTGGAAGTGTTCTGACTTTCCAAAGAACACAGAGTCCAAGGGCTATTTATTCTATGATTCATTGTTCTGGCTTTGTCTGGACTGGGTCAGAGAGAATGTCTAACAAAGTGTCCTGTGGGGCTCACTACAGATGACCCAGTTGTGAGATGCTGAAGGGACTGAGCCTTGGGGACCAACCTGATGCTGTCCTGCCCCCAGTGCTGGGTTAAAGACTGGATAAGAGTTAAATGGCACCTCTCTGGGACCCTCTGTGTTCCTTGTTCACATTTTTCTCAGGCTGGGTTCCTGAGAGGACATTGGCTTGGAACCTGGGTCCTCTTGTTACCATCATCCCCAGGAGGTGAGAGAGAGGCTTTTCTTCCTACCTTGATGCTAGCTAGGCCTCGGCACACCTGGGCTCACCAGAGTTGTGTTGCACCCACAGATCCTAGGACTCTGATTCCCCCAAAGATGCAGCTTCTGAAGACTTTGGGAGATGGTGGCCTTCTAGGTAGTAACGATTAATATCAAAAATTGTGAGTTTCAGTCTCTATACACGTAAAATGGGCATAATTATGACAACCCTGAAGATCACGAGTATTGTTCATTGTAACAGTAACACACTCCACACACAAAATGTTATTATGTGCCAGGCACTGTATTAACTACTTCACATTCAGGATTTCATTTCTCTTAACAAAACTCCATAAATATCATTATTGCCATGCCTATTTATCTGTCTGAGTCCCTTTTCTGTGTTACAATAGATGCCAAAGGTTGGGTCATTTATCAAGGAATAAAGTTACTTAGTTTACAGTCTCCAGAGGTAGGAAGTCCAAAATTAGGTGGTTGTATCTGGCAAGAGACCTGTGCTTGGTCGGAAAGTAGACAGAGATACAGGCACTGGAGAAAAGAGAAAACACAAGGGCAGCCTTGCTTAAAACAGCTCTTCTCATAGGAAATAATCCGGTTCTAAGAGAGAGACACTGAGCTCTCTAGAGAGCCTGGTAGCTGCCTCCAGTGGCAGTCAACATTCAACAGTGGTTGCAGAGGGGCACACCAGGTTCAAACCATAGCACCAGTCCAGATGAGAAATCTTGAGTGATAGTACAAAAGTACTACCCGGGGGCTGGAGAGATGGTTTCATGGTTAAGAGCTGATCTCCAGTTCCAGGAAATCCAAAGTCCTTTTCTGGACTCAGTGGACACTGCATGCACTTGGTGCATAAACGTGCATACAGGCAAAACACTCATACATATAGAGTAGGGGCAGTGGAGAGGGCTCAGCAGTTAAGCACTTGCTGCTCTTGCAACTGGCTGGCAGTTTCAGAGGTTCAGTTCATTCTCATCATGACAGGAAGCATGGCAGCATCCAGGCAGACACAGTGCTGGAGAAGGAACTGAGAATGGTGCATATTGATCCAAAGGGACAGCTAGGAGAAGACTGGCTTCTGAGGCAACCAGCAGAGGGTCTCTCCCGCACTGGGCAGAGTCTGAGCACAGGACCTTACTCCAACAAGGACGCAACTATTCCAACAAGGACACACCTTCTAATAGTGTCACTCCCTGTGGGCCAAGGATTCAAACACATGAGTCTATGGGGGCCCAACTCTTCAAACCACTACACTCATAAAAACCTAGTGCTTTCAGGCAATTACTAGTTTTTATTCAAGAACTCCATAGGCCAATGCCAAAGGCTAGGCTTAGCCTTGCTGGATCCACTCATGCTTCTGCAGTCAGAGGATGGAGGCTACTGGGCTCTGATGGGTTATGGTCTAGTATTATGGCTGTCTGCCACACAGTGCCTTCTCCTCCCAAAGGCCAGCGTCGGCCTCCTCTCATGGTACTGACCTTGGCTTAGGACATATACGCTGACATTATGCTTTATCCTCCTATCCAAAGCAAGTCATAAGCCATTCCAGATTCCAGTAGGGGAATGAACCCCTTTTCTTGTTAGAAGATGTGGCATGAGACACAGAGGACAAAGAGGTAAAGGCTATAAGTGGACCTACAATTATTAATGATGAACCCACAACAGACATTCAGTGAGTAGCAGGAAGGGTCACCATGAAGGACCGGGTACATTATCCATCAGACAATGTCAGAGAAATCAAGACTCTTAGCAAGCAATTAATAGAATTATAATCATCAGGAATCTGTCTACCTTTGGGATAACATCCTTTTCCCTTGTCCCCAAGAAATGACCAAAGTGACCAAGAGCAGCCCAAGGCTCCTGTTCTTATTTCTCTTTTGGTTGGAAGAAATCTTGACCCTATACACAGGATATTTGCAAAGTTTAAAGTGTCCCAAGAGTGCCATCATCTTCCATTTACAAGCTGGCTACAAGGTACCCAAGCCCCATTCCATAGGTGCCCTCAGCCACCAACTGGCCAGGTCTGACAAAGGAGATGCCCTCTGCCCCCACTGCTGCTGCCATGAATCTCACAGGAACCAAGAGGAGAGGGTGCTAACAAGCCACTCAGAGGATATCAACTGTTGGCCTCTTCCACCCTCAGAGGGCCCCTCCCCACTCCTCTGGAGCCCTTGCATTGATCTGAAGTTTCCAGGCCCAACTGTGTTTAATGGATCTTAAATTTTATTTTGCATGTTTAAAGGTCCAGGGATACTTACTTGAATCTAAGCAATGTGGCCATTAGATGCTAACTGTGAAATTCTAAATAAGGACATTGTGCAAGGCTCAGAATGAGAACTAGTAAGATTAAAAGGTGTAAGGAACAAACAAAAAACAAAAACAAAAACACTCAAGGCAGGACAGACAGGAAGTCAATCGGAAAGAGAGAGAGGCCTCTGTATACTGAATATACTGGATGCTTTATTCAAGGGCTGGAAAATGTCTGGAGGGAAGTCCATGCAGAGAATGAATGAGAAAGAGAACTCATGGCTCCTTCCCTGGAGGATGTTATCACCTCTAACCTCAGGATGCAGTTCTAACTCAGAGTGTCCTGCTTTGCATCCTGTTCCCATACTGACTAGCTATGTGGTGCGGGCAGGGTGGTAAATTTGCTAATATACTATGACCCCTCTGAAAGTAAAAGAAGATGCTAAAATGGTTTCACCTGGGGGACACAATGGGTCTCTTTAGAATCTCCAGCCATGGGGTCATTCTTTTCATAACTATAATAGTTCTAGCAGAAAACATAGGAAAAACTTGTCACCACTGAGGATTTCTGAACATGACAGCTAAAGATGATTCATAAAAGGAAAATGTGGTAAATTAGGCTTTAGCCATACTGGGAGCCTTTCCTGAAAAGACAGTAGCAAACAAAGGGAAAGATAAGCCATAGCTGGGGGAACAAATCATATACCACCATTCCAGTTTGGGCTGTTTTAAATAAAACTGTGGTGAGTAATCAGTTGGAGCTATTGATATAGATAGATGCCTTTGTTTCTTTGGTGTGCTTCTGTTATTGCTGGGTTAGAGGGTAGTGAATCAGTCAGGCCTTCCCACAGGATCTGAACCAGTAGGAGACAGGACGTACATAGATAGGCAGATGGTTAGATAGATGGATAGATACATGGGTAGATGATAGAAAGTTGATCAGTTAGAAAAAGACAGGCACAGGTCTAAGTTATAAGAACTGGTTCACACAGGTAGAGTCAAGAAGTCCCATGATCTGCCATCTCCAAGCTGGAGATCCAAAAAAAATGTGATATAATTCAGTTCACAACTGGAAGCCCAAGAACAAGGAACTCCAGTGTCTGGAGGCAGGGAAAGATGGATATCCCAACACAGACTGAAGACAAATTGCTCTTCCCCTACATTCTATTCAGATCAAACTGTTAACTGAGTATCTTAGTTGCTTTTCTATGACTGGGTTAAGGTACCATAACCAAGGTAGCTTATAAAACAAAATGTTTAGCTTGCTTACAGTTGTAGGGGGTTAGAGCTCATGATAGTGGAGTTAAGGTGTGGCCACAGGGACAGCTGAGAGCTCACAGCTTGATCACAGTGAGAGGCAGGAGGACCACACTGGTAATGGCTCCCAGGGACATGCCTCCTACAACAAAGGCACACCTCTCAATCCTTCCCAAGTAGTTCCACCAAATATGGACCAAGTTTTCAGATGTCAGAGCCAACAGGAGCCCTTCTCGTTCAAACCAACACACCAAGGCCCACCCACACTGCCAAGGTTACCTTATTGGTTGGTCTCTCCTAGAAACACTCGTACAAGACATCCCTCAAAATTATGGCTTTCTAGCTCTCCAAGAATCCTTGTAGCCCACTCAGTCTGACACCTAAAATTCATCGTAGCAGGCAGGTGTGTGTGTGTGTGTGTAACTTTAGAAACTGTCAAGCTTTTGAAAACAGCTCATCCACACTGCCCTTCTACAGCAACGTGTGGGAGTTCCAGTTACTCTATCTTCTCAAACATTGAGGCTGCTCATCGTCACTTTAGCCATTCTAGTGGATGAGTACATCATGGCTTCTGTTTTAATTTTATTTTACATTTTTCTATAATAAATTTTTCTTTCAATACTGTAGACTTCAATAATAGAGACTGACTCCATTGTACATTACACAAGCTTTCTAACACTAAACTCAATCTCAAGTTTTTCTTCTACATCTTATTTTATGTATTCATGTGTGTGTGTGTGTGTGTGTGTGTGTGTGTGTGTGTGTGTGGGCGTGCACGCACACATGCGCGTGCATGTTTGCAGTGGTATGTGTACATGTGTGTGCAGGTACACATGGATGTGGAGGTCAGAGGACATCCTCAAGCATTGTTCCTTAGACACAGTCTAGCTTGCTTTTCCAGTCAGGGTCGCTCACTGGCTTGGAGCTCACCAAGCTGGACCAACTGGCCAGTGAGCCCAGGAATCCAGTTGTGTCTGCTCTCCAAGAGCTGCAATTGCATGGCTCACCACCATACCTATTGCTTCTGGAGATCAACCTGAGGCCTTCCTGCTTACAAAACAAGCATTTTCAAAAACAAAAACAAAAACAAAACAAGCATTTTACTGCTAGAGCTCTTTCACCAACCCCTTTTGGGTTTTGATTTTGATTATCTGGGACAGGATCTCATCTAGGCCAGATTGATCTCAAACTCACTATATAGCTGAGGGAGGTCTTGAACTCAGAATGCTCCTGCCTCTACCTCCTGAGTGCTTGGATAATGGGCATGATAAACTGTGGCCAGCACGGAACACGTTTTCATGTGCTTCTTTATATTTGCACACATATATAGATGCCCACATATATTTGCATAGAATGCCATTCGTATATTGTATTTTCTTGAAGCCTCTGTATCATCAACATTGAATTGACTCTTTAATTCTTTTTTTTTTAACTTTTTATTTCATATGCATTAGTGTTTTGCCTGCATGTATTTCTGAATGAAAGTGTCAGATCCTCTGGAAATGGAGTTACAGACAGTTGTGAGCTGCCGGGTGGGTGCTGGGAATAGAACCTGAATCCTCTAGAAGAGCAGCCAGTGTTCTTACCTGAACCATCTCTCCAGCCTCATACTAATTCTTTATATATTGTGAACACAAATTCTTTGTTCTTTATTTTAGAATTTTCCCCCTGGGTTTTGCCTACCTATTAATTTTCTTAATGGTGTCCTTTATTTTTGATGGATACAGACTTTTAATTTTGATAAAGTCTAATTTATTTCTTTTCTCTTTTGTTATTATTGTTTTCTATGTCCTACTTTCAAAAAAAAATTTGTTTATCCAAAAATAGTAAAAATATTCTTTTGTGTTTTCCAATAAAAGTGTACGTCTGTAATCCAACTTCAATTCGTTGTTTCCAATAGTACGAAGTAGGGATGCAGGTTCAGTTTGTTTCCCACATATGTGTTGTTCTAAGGACCTAGAACAGTGCCTGGCTCAGGTAAGGAATCAAAAAAGAATCCCTCCCACCTCTGCTCCGTTTGCACTGAGACTCCTCACACGTATGCGGTTGCTGTTGTCTTGGGGCACATCCTGAGGCATCCTCTCTGCTATTGCAGCACTGTTTGATAGATTGTTGCTCCCCTCATGATCTGCCTTGCTGACTGAGAGGTAAATCGGTGGGTGACCTAGGCACACATATATTTCCACACTTGCTTCCTTTGGTCTTATCTGTTTGTCAGTATTGACTCCATGCTGCCTTTCAGTATTGCAGATCTCTGAAGAACCCTTGTGTCTCAAATATAACTTTTTCATTTGAGATAATTTTAGGCTGATCTAGGTTCATTGTGGGTTCTAGTTTTGTTTCTGTTGCTGTGGTAAACATCTCGACCAAAAGCAACAGTAGAAGAAAGGGTTTATTCCATTTTACCACTTGCAGTCCACCACCAAGGGAATTGAAGGTTGGAGCATGACATGAGAACCACAGAGGAGAAAGGCTGCTTATGGGATGCTCCCCTTGGTGTGCTCCCCCTGGTGTCCTCCCCCTGGTGTGCTCCCCATGGTGTGCTCCCACTGGCGTGCTCCCCTGGCGTGCTCCCCCTGGCGTGCTCCCCCTGGTGTGCTCCCCCTGGCGTGCTCCCCCTGGCATGCTCCCACTGGTGTGCTCCCCTGGTGTGCTCCCCCTGGCTTGCTCAGCCTGCTTTCTTGCACAGCCCAGGGCCCAGCTGTCTAAGGAGGACACCGTCCACTATGGGCCAGGCCCTCCATTAATTAATTAGCAATTAAGGAAATGCAAACATGGCCACAAATCAATCTGATGGAGGCAATTCACCTGAGTTCCTTCTTGCAGGTTACTCTAGGTTTGTGTCAATTTGATACCCGAAGCCAATGGCAACGTTTTGCTTCCATATAATTTTAGGATAAACACGTCAATTTCTATCAAATGCCCTATGATGTTTAATCTGTTGATCAATTTGAGAGAAATGTCTATATTAGTGATATTGAGAATCCCAATATTTTTATATATTTATTTAGACAACATGTCTCTGCAACATTATACATATA
>JADRCD010151413.1:0-14607 GCA_019843815.1 Montemys delectorum
GGGACCTCAAACCCAGCCTTTAACAACCACCAGCTAGGGCACTGCTCCAGTTTTGAAGGAACCTTCCAAGGCTGGTGTTTAATCCTTGTTTTCCAACTTACTGATTCTATACGGTTTAGAAAGTCACCTTAGACCTCAACTACCTTGCCTGGTGTGGCTAACTTACAGAGAGGACGCCAACAGCGGCTGTGAGGAAGAAAAGATGGCCTACTGTAAGGTATGAGGCCAATCTGATTCAAGTTCCATGCACAGCGTCTATTCTGAAACCACCCAACAATGGTTTGCTGTGTGTGCTGAGTCAGATGAAAAGGGTTAAGCTGAATTGAGCTTCACTTCAGCCCTCAGGTGCTAACCTCCAGTAGAAGGAAAATATGAATGAAGCACAGAAACAGACCGGAAGTACAGTAAGAACGGAAGTAGGACATGGGGTGGGTATCAAAATCAGAGGGGACTGCAAAGGCTTGTAGGTGGATGTAGTTACAGTTAGATTTTAAAAGGCAAGAGGAATGTGAGACATATGATTCTGTCCTAGAAATGTGGATGGCCAGCAGTTATGTGAAGACGGCTCACTGGTGTGTGTAAGAGAGGGATGTCACAGAGACTCTAGACTAGCGAGTACTCTTCTGCAAGGAGCTCTGACTCCTGGGAGTCAACTTAATGTCCCACACCCAACTTCAGAGAAACAAGTCAGCAATGCCTTGTGATAACTGAAGGAAGAGATGGCCAAGGTGAGACAGTAGAAAGAGCTGACATGCTTTATGGATTTTGGTTTGTTTTTGTAAGAGCAATTGATTGCGACTTTATGTGTATTGGTGTTTTGCCTGCATGTATGTATGTACACCACATGTATGCAGGCTGGTGAAGAAAGGGGGCGTAGGAGCCTCTGGAATTGGATGTGTGTGTGTGTGTGTGTGTGTGTGTGTGTGTGTGTGTGTGTGCGTGTGTCTGTATCTTGAACTACCATGTGAGTGGTGCTTGGAATTGAACCTCCAACCTCTAAAAGAGCAAAACATACTGTTACTTAACTGTTAAGCTAATCTCGCCATCCCCAAGAAGACATTCTTTTAAATTACCAAAAGAAAACAAAGAAAAGAAGAAAGGAATTGGTGAAACTGTCTGGTTATTGCTGCTCCATTCATTATAACAAAGAATTTGAATCAATTGAGTTGATCATCAACAGGTGAATGGATACTGAAATTTTATATATACACACACATATGTATATAATGTATATAATATATTACACACAGATTCATATAGATATTTATATATATGAATACTACTCAACTCTAATGAAAAATAAAGTTGAAATTTTGTGGGGAAAATTGGTGGATGAAGAGAGATTACACAATCTCAGGAAAAAATAGACTATATTCTCCCTCACATGCAGAATCTAACTAATAATATATGTATATATGTAAACAAATGTATATGTGGGTGAAGTATAACTAAAAAAAGAGAATGAGAAATGCTAAATACAAGGAGATGAGGAATGGCTGGATACAGGTAAGTGGCTTATGAAGGAGGATATACAGCTATTTGTTTTTCTGGTTCTAATTCTGTCATGGAGTCTAAGGGTTTGGTGTTGGAATTGCATAAGCTATATTCAATAGTGAGAGTATAAAATTTAATGTAAGCTTGACAGTTTCCATTCCAGTGCTATTTCTCACTGTATAGAAGTTCATTGAGTTGTATAGACTTTGGATCTGGTTAATTTTGGTATGCACTGTTTCTATTTAGTTACAATTTTTCTAATAAAGTTTAGAAAATAAAAAAAAAAGAAGCAATAAGAATGAAACACCCACAAAACTGGCTTCTCAGCGATTATCCTGCTGTGGTCCTGACCTCCTTGGGTAATTCTTCCCTCACACACACACACACACACACACACACACACACACACACACTCAAGCATCCACACCTGTAGACACACATATACGCTCACACATCAACCTGTTAAAAAGAATGTCCTGATCACCTGATCATTCCCACTTTGTAGGCTAACAACTAGAAGCACAGGAGTTAATCAACCACAGCCATGCAAGTGTTAAATGCCCAGCGCTGGATTTGAACACAACTGATCTCACTAAACTCAACTCTGCATCTAACCTCCAGTGACAAAATCAATCAATCAATAAACAAATAAATAAAATGGAAAAGGAAAAGAAAGGAAAAGAAAAAATGTAAGTCACCAACAAAAGAAGAAAATTGTCTGCTCATGAATGTCCTCTTTGTAAATGAAAGGGTTCAAAGACCTGAAAATCCAAAAGGCAATTATTTACATGCAGAATGTTGATGGAGAGAAGAGGCTGATTCGCAGCCAACTTGTGAGCCCTAGGTTAGTGGGTAGTACAGGTTTGTAATCACAGCACTGGGGCAGCCGGGAGGGGAGGTGAAGGCAGGGGAACCCAGACATCAAGAGCAGCTTTGGTTATAGAGCAAGTTTGAGGCTTTCACCACCCTGGGCTGCATAAGCACCTGTCTCCTTGAAAATGGGAAATGGATTTGTAGAGAGAGAGGAATAATAGGCGTAGGAAGAGGATGAGAGTTGGAGAGAGGTTACAGGAATCATGTACTGACTACATGTGTGTGAAATTGTCAATGAATAAATTCAGTAATATCATTTAAAAACAAACAAACACCAACAACAAACAATTGTATGTCCAAAGTATAAAAGACAATGCTATCATTGTCCTGCAAGGACCCCGTCTACAAGATTTGCTGTCATCTGTAAGTTCGCCAACTGATGGATGAAGCAACTTAAAAGTTTAAGGACTACAAAATCTAGACAAGAGAGTACTGCCAATAATCCTAACTGGATTACAAAAGAGAAAGCCTGAATAATTGTTACAAATGTATACAGAATTGAACACTGGTGTCAAAAATCATTATTGAAAAAACATATCTGGCATATCGAATAGTAATTATATTTCATTATTTTAAAATCTCAGTGATGCTAGGTTGGTAAGGGGAGGTTGAAAAAGAGCGAACTAAATTCATTACTTTAAAGTAAAGCTTGGAAAGGTAACACTTAATCCTTAAAATAGGTTGAGGAATGTTTTGAGAAGTGTACTAGGGAATACTAAATAAAAGACTGAAAAACTACCACATCAGTCTCAGGACACAAACTGATGAAGACATCTGCACTCTCACAGCAGGGGTGGGATGGCTTAGTGGGTAGGCCATTTACTTTGCGAACATGAAGACCTGAGTTCAGATCTCAAGCACTATCTAAGAGCTTTGTACAGAAATGCACACTGTAGGCCCCATGCATACTGTAAGCCCCATGCACACTTCCCCATGCATGGAAGTAGACAAGGGAGGGCTCTGAACCCTTGAGGGCTCCTGCCTATCTCAAACAGTGAATTCCAGGTTCAGGGAAATACTGAATCTCAAAAAACTAGGTGAATAAGCAATGGAAGAACACTGCCTTACATCATTCAGTCCCTGCTTCTACATGTGCACAAAGAGACCAAGCTTCCTGTCATTAGACAGAGGTTTTTTGATTGTTCATAAATAAATAAAAACAACATTTTAGTGTCTTTCTGAAACAAGTCATATGGAAAGTTGAAAATCAGAAAGAGCTACAAAGATGCTTAAGCAAACAAATATTAAACGTTGATTGTAACAGTGCTGGTTAAAAATAGAAACCAGGCTAAAAGGCAGTAAAGTAGTAAGAAGCATGAAATTAGCTTTAATGATAAAAATTTAAATTGAGTGATATGAAAAATATGTGAATTTAATGTTGATTAAACTGAAAACTTAGTGTGAAAACACATTAGTCATCGGATATCATATATGGAAAAATACCTTATCAAAATACTTATAGTTCAATGACAGAAGCATAATAGAGGTAAGAAATGTTAACCTCTCTATATATTGGGCATCAAATAAGCATCAGCATGTGAGATGCATTTGGTGAGGTGGATAGGGTACTGTAATGAAATATGGAATGCCAATATATGCCTTTGCACTTATGAATAAGTGTACATGTGTATATGGTAGAAATTTTTACTCCACGAGCAAAGATTATACAGCCATTTTCCATAGCCCATGTCATACTTAAGTGATTCTGATCGTGTGTTTTCTGTAAGGCTTCCCCAAGAGGAACAAAAGCAGTCAGCACCACATTTGTAAAGAAGAGCTTAATTGGAATTACCCCACACTAGACGTAATGTTCCTACCAAAAGGTTCCTAAACAAAAAATTCATTGTCAGGTGCAAGATACCTCTTCACATATTGCTGGTCCCAAACAATGCACACTGAATCCACTGCTCTTGTTTGTCCACCAGAACTTGGTGATAAGATACTATTGCTAAACACATCACATACTTTGGTTACAGCACATGAAAAAGATCAAAATGGTGTTGGCCAAGAAGAAGTTTCCTGCCTGCTGACTAGCTTCCAGAGTACTAGAAGGAACTCATTTGGGGTAGAGATGGGAGTAATCAACAGCCCCACCCAGCTATGAACTCTGTGAGCTACAATAATATCCAGCCTGACAAGATATGGCCAAGAGTGCAGCATTGGTACAAATGTTTTAGAAGAAACCAGTGGCTTTCCGTTTGGAATTAAGGCCTGCTCCACAGGATAAAATAAATGCCTATTCCAGTAAATCTGGCCAAGGACTCAAGATTAGGGAGCTCATATGTCCCAGGGGTGAACCTACCACTATTACCTTGCTAAATGGGCATAGTAACAAAATCTCTTCTCAATGCACATCTTCGTATACTAATGAGGTACTCATACCACATCAAACAAGCTTCTTTGTGTTCTGGAAAGTGGTTAACTTAGAAACTGACAACAGGCCAAAGTGTAGAGAATAAGTGTCAAGAGATTCCTCAGCCACAGATCACACTGAGGGCCTCGATATCATTCTGAGGCTTGGGGGCTATAATGGAAGAGGGAATGGGAAATTTGTAAGAGACAGGAGTTGGTGAGGACCAGAGCCAAACAGTCTTCTGGAAATTACAGGCTGGTGTACTCAAGAACACACAGCCGCTGTGGCTGCCAGCACAAAGCCGGCACATCCATCGTCAAGCCAGTCAACATTCCGACAAGGAGAAGGGAAGAGGCTCACTAGCTTCCACTCCCAAATGAGGAGTAATTGGCAGTCAATAGTCACTGGGAGAGAAAGAGTCCATTTCCTTTAAAGCTGTGGCCCCTGGTAGGTTGCCTACACTCCAGTGGATAGCCTCACACCCGTGAGTTTACAGCTGCATGGATTGGACTTGGTGGGTTACAGAAAAACAAAAATGTCTTCAAGTTGGGAAGAGATGCAAGATGGGGCGGGGGGTGGATCTGGAAGATAATGGGGAAATGATGTGATTATAATCCAACAGCATCATATAAATGAATAAAAATGTGGAAATGACTCACTTAGAAATTCTCAGGGGAAACTTATTATTGAACTATATTATTTGTGCTGAAAGAAAGACAAATATTAATTGGATTTAGAATACAGCAGGAAGGATCTAGGACACTGGGTGAGTTCAAAGTGATCTTAAGAAAACCTAATGGTTGTCAAATGCTTAAAGCTTGAAACACAAGTGAAGACAACTGAACCCCTCACTGTTAGGGATTAAAAAGGTAGCTCAAAGAAAAATAGCCCCTAAGCTAAATAGAAAGTATGAAGTTATGTATACAATTGATGAAAGTGAATCCAAAACTGATAATAGATTTGTTAAATCAAAGCTAATAAGAAATAAGAATGGGACATACCCAAACTTAGTGTGAATTTAGAAAAGAAAAGAGTGAGGCTGGAGAGATGGCTCAGTGGTTAAGAGTTGGTATTGCTCATACAAAGGACCTGAGTTCAGCTCCCAGAACCCACACTGGAAGGCTCTCAAAGGCTGCAACTGCAGATCTAGCAGGTAGGACACCCTCTTCTGGACTTTACAGGTTCCTGCACTTACATGTGCATGCACACATAGTTCTAAAAAATAATTTTAAAATATTACCTAAAACTCTAAAGTTTTCAGAAAGCTAGAATAGAATAAACAATAATTTTCTAGAAAAATGACTGAAAATTGAAGAAAATCTAAGTAGATAAACAATTTGGCAAACACTGGGAAGCCCAATTTGGGGAGGAGGCACTGAGAAGCCCAATTTTGGAGGGTACTGGCAGCCAAATCGGGTATCATAGATTAATGTATCAGGCCCCAAATGTTTGTAAGAAAATGAATTTGAAACCTTAAATGATAATGTGTGCCATGCAATGTTATATATGTACACATACATTTATTTGTATAAATCTTACATGAAACCATATATGTGTATAGAATATTTCTGACTCATTTTTAAGTTCAAACATGCCTGCTTTTGAAAAAAATATGACAAAGTAAACTCCAAAATAATCTCTAAACCAAGCTTGCTTATGACTATAAATGTAAAAATTTAATTGCCTAAAGTACAATTAAAAGGACCATTTCAATAACCTAACTGAACTGATTTGACATTAGAATCTATCGTATCATTTCACTACAGGATAAAATTCATATTTTATGGAGGATAGAAAAAGGATTTGATAAAATTCAATTGCACACGGGAGAATGTTATTTTAGCATAATGAGTGTATCTTGAGGCAGAGGCATACGTACCATGAAATGGATTAAGTTACTAGACACCAATGTTGCATCTGAACACTATTCCGTACCTCTAAATTCTAGAAATGTATCCCAGACTCTGTATTGTGTGGACTTTTTTTTATTTTAAAGGGACAATATTCCATTTATTCTTTAAGAATTTCATGCACATATATAATGTATCTTGGTCATACTCACCTCCCACTTCTAACCTTCCTTTATCTCCCCAACACTCTTCTCCCCAGTTGACATCTTCCTTTCTTCGTTTTCTTTTTTTATGATCTGTGGGGTATAACTAATTAGTGATCCCTGTATGTGTATGGGTATAGAGCCATCCACTGGAACCTGGATAACTTACCAGGGAGCATGCTCCTAAAGAAAACCCTTTCTCTCTTCGAAGCCATCAACTGTCAGTGTGGCACTTGTGTTCCCATTCTGGATCTATGCTGTATTGTTGAAAGTTTTCATCTTCTGTGGGTCTTGGGCAGGCAACCTTAGATGCTTTGAATCATGAGTACAATAGCTCTTTTATGTCCAAAAGACAGTGTTTCATCTCAGTCCTCCCTGAACTCTGGCTCTCAGGCTCTTCCCATCCCTCTTTTGCAATGGGCACTGAGCCATGAAGGGAGGATATGTAATGTGGTGGTTTGAATAGGTATGGTCTCCATAGACTCATGTGTTTGAATGCTGGCCCTTAGGGAGTAGCACTATCAGGAGGTATGGTCCTGTTGGAATAGGTGTGTCCTTGTTGGAGGAAGTGTGTTACTGTGGGAGTGTGTTACAGTGGGAACTCTCCTATGCTCAAGCTATGCCCAGTGTGGCACACGGTCTCCTTCTGCTACCTGCAGATCAAGATGTAGAACTCTTAGCTCCAGCCACGACCATGTTTACCTGCAAGCTCCTTAGCTTCCTGCCATGATGATAATGGACTAACCCTTTGAAACTATATATAAGCCAGCCCTAATTAAATGTTTTCCTTTGGTCATCCTGTCCACTGATAGAAATAAAACCCAAACCAAGACAACTGAGTACTCCACAGTTGTGCAGTCTCTGCATTTTGACCACTTGTGAGATTCCTGTGTCATTTTTTTCAAACAAAAATAAAACTAATTCTTAAGAACACTAACCCATCTTAAAGAACCCAGCTAACAGCACAATTAACATCGAAATAAGAGTGGCTTTCTCTGTTGGATTCTGGGAAAACAGGAGAGCATCTACTCTGGGCTATGCTAATTATCTCAAACCCAAGACAAAAGAACATATTTGAAAATAATACCTAACATTGCTACTTTTTGAATTATCATCATATTATTGTTCTGGCACGCTGCAAGGAACTAAAGATCCTTCAAAATGAGTAAGAGCATTTGTTCATCTCTGGGTAAAAATTGGGTATACAAAAATGAGTCACTTCCCCATATATTAGAAACGACTGGCTAAAAGAGCAGTGAAGAGAAAGTATTCAGTTTACAACAGAGAAAATATAACTGTGCAGGGATAAACCAATCAACACTTATGTAGAGCCTTTACAAAGAAGATTTTAAGACCTCACAAAGGCATATAAAAGTATATTTAAATAAATGGAGAGAAATACCATTCCCTTGGAAAGTAAGACTTAATATCATAAAGGTATCAATTAAATCATAAATGATTTAAAATTTAGCCATCAACTTGTTTCAACACAGGCAGCAGTGTATAAAAAGTATCTCTAGATAAGTAAATTCAGAAGACAAGAGAGAAAATTATGAAAACTAATGACAAGAGCTGACTCTACCTGATATTAAAACTCATCATTAAAAATCTACCCCAAAGCTACAGGAATTAAAATGACGTATTACTGGTGCAGAAATAGGTGGCAAAGGGAGACACCAAAGACAGTTTGCATAAGGGATTTGAGACTTTGCATTTCTGGGCTTCCTTTCTATCCATAGTACTTAAGAATGGGACCTTCCAGGGTCTGCCTTCCCGTTCTTCTCTGTTGCTCTCACATGTTGATTGTCTCATCTCTTTGGGTCACTTTAAGTCCTTTCTCTGTGCTTTCGAGCATCATATGCAGCTTCACTTATCCTGGGTGCTTCCTGACTCAGGAAAATCACAGAAGCACTCAAGTGCAAGCCCTTAACATTACTACCTAAGATGCACCTCTCCTAATTCAGAAATAGGTACTTCCTATTTCTGTCGTCAAAATCCTAACAGATAACACGTAGGTGCTTCAGATTTCTTAGGTATTGTGAAAAATGCTTCAATAAATACAAGAGTTCAGAATGCACAATGTCATACCTTTAGATCATGGACTACTATTAGACCATTAAAAAGAAAATCTAGTCTTTGTTACAACATGAGTAAACCTGGAGACTATTATGTTAAGTGATGTAAGCCAGGCACAGAAAGACACATATCACTAGACTGCACTCAGAGACAGGATCTAAAGATTTTGATCACATCAAAGTTGTGAAAAGAGTGGCAGGTTCTGTTGCTCAGGCTGGGAAGAGTGAGAAGGAAGAAAGAATGAGAAAAGGCTAATCAGTATAAGTTATAGTTAGATAAGAATTTTATGATTTGGATCTTAATGTCTACCCAAGGCCACATGCTGAAGGCTCTGTCCATAGGCAAGGGCACCATAGAGGGTGTTTGAAAGTATCAAGAGGTGGGTCTCACTGAAGGAACTGGGTCACTAGGGACACTTCCAAAAATGATGTACAGGTACTCTCCCCTTCCCCATTCTCTTTTCAAACCACTGTGAGGGCAAACACTGTCGCTATAGTGCATGCTCCTGCTACAATATTCTTCACATCACAGTTCAGAAGCAACAGCAGCAAATAAGTTTTTCCTTCTTTTAGTTGACTGCCTTGAGCATTTCGTGCCAGCAATGGAAAACTGAACAACACGTGAAGCAAGGAGCTCTGACTTGCAGTAGAACTACAGGATGGAACAGTCACTGAGATGTGTGCTGTATCTTTCAGAAACTAGAGGAAACAATTTCGAATGTTTCCATCAAAAAAAAAAAATGATCAAGGAAGCCGGGTGGTGGTGGCTCATGCCTTTAATCCCAGCACTTGGGAGGCAGAGGCAGGTGGATTTCTGAGTTCGAGGCCAGCCTGGTCTACAGAGTGAGTTCCAGGACAGCCAGGGCTACACAGAGAAACCCTGTCTCGAAAAACCAAAAAAAATAAAAAGAAAGAAAGAAAGAAAGAAAAGAAATGATAAAGGATGAACTATAGCCCCAGCACACAAAAAGTAGAGGCAAAAAGTTGCACTTTGAGTCAGCCCAGTAAGCATCTACCACAAAACACAACAAACAAACCAAACACATAAATGAGGATACAGATATGTTTAACATAATCTAAATATTAAACAATGACAATGTGCATTAAATTACTATGCACTATTTGTTATTTTTAAAATTCATCAAAAATTTAAGAAATTTTCACTTTCTAATTTAAACAATTATGAAAATTATTTTAATCTGAGTAACTACAGAATGATTTTAGACCGCTCTTCCTCTCACCCTCCCATCTGATCTATCAGGAAAGATTATGGACACACATTTAAATTATTATCTTAAAAGCAGCTACTTCTTAGGGCTACTCTGCGCTTCCCAACCTAAGCTTTGTGGCTTCCATATAAGCCACCACAAGGCACTCCTTCCTGCTGCCTTTGACTCTTCTCTGACCACTGTAATCCATCTTCCCTATGGCAGCCAGACTGATTCTTCAACACATCGTAACTAGTTATGTCTTTTCTCTGCTCAGACTCATTGATATCTTTCAACCATAAATAGAATAAGTATGCACAATGTCGCTTTAGCTCACAAAGTTCTGTAATTCTGTCCCTGGCTCTACTGATCTACTGATCACTGCTCAATAGTCAGAAGGTTAAAAAAAAATGCACCCATTTGTATGCGCACACATGTATGCACATACTCATACATCCACACACACATTTATTATAAACCTTACTTCACATAAAAATGTGTAGCACTTAACTTTCAACTAGCAATGAACTATGCAGTATTTACTCTTTCTTCATTGTAAATTCCATATAATTAGTGAATTTCATAAGCTTCACTGTGTTCTCCAGACTTGTAATTTTAGTAAATCTATGACTACAATAGATAAATGAGGACAGTTCCTGGTTGACATGGCTCTTTATATTAATGATTTAGAAGGAAATGAAACAATGAAAAAACATGTGAGAAGCTACCTTCATCATCAGTGATGTGCACAAGGTTTGGGACCCAACTGGAAAACATGTAAGAATTATGCACTACTTACTTGTCTTGTTGCTGTGACTAAATACAAAAGCAAACTTATGAAGAATAGGTTTATTTTGGCTCATAGTTTGAGAAAAAGTCCATTATGGCAAAGATGTCATGGCACCTAGAGCTAGAGGCAGCTGGTCACTTTGCATCTGCAGACAGGAGGCAGATGGAAATGAATGCTAATTCTCATGTGCGTTCTTTTTTTTAATTCAGTTTGGGACCCCAGGCCATGGGGTGGTACCTCCTACATTTAGGGTGAGTGTTCTTACATCAAGTAACTTGATGTAGATAACTTCTCACAGTCAGGCCCTCAGATTTTTCCCATGATGATTCTACATTGAGTTGACAATCAAGATTAACCACCAAAGAGTATGTGGGTTCAGAGTGTTGATCCTCAGAGGCAAGGAGAAAGTCAGGTTCAACACAATTCAGTAGCCATTGCTGGCTCAAACTTCCGAGTCTGGCACCAGTCAGTTTATTTTTAGACATATTTAAGTTCAGCACAATTTTAGAAAAATATTTCCTTGTGATAACTCAATTTTGTATGCACAATAACATTTAAGGCATTACTACATAGAAATTCTTTGTAAAGTGCATGTGACCTCTTCTATAAAGATGGGTTCTAAAGATTGACTACATGTGTTACCTTAGGGGCTGGGAAAGGATCTGGTGTAGTCTCTATCATACAGAAACTGCAAAGGCCACCAAGTTATTAATCACCTCCACTCCTGTTTGTAAAGTACATGTGACATCGCCCATAAAGATGGGTTCGTTTGACTGAGAAACAATGCTCAAGATAATGACCTAGGGAGGATGACTCAGATAAACATAAGAGTCTGGAGGAGCCTGTAGATAGCACAGAGGTCACCAGGCTATTAACCACATCTATTCCCAGCCTTCTGGGAAGGAAATAGGTTGGTTATATATCTCTTCCTTTGAAGAGACAACCCTGCATGTTCTCCTAGTATTTATCTGTGAGTGCAAGAACCTCTGTATCCCCAACAAGATTATGCCCCAATTTTTGTGCTGATCATAATATAAGTGCTAGGAGCATGACATAATACAGTTTGATCTAAATTATTTAACATATTCTTCATAGCTTTAGATCTAGACCAGTGGTTCTCAACCATCCTTAAGCTGCAACTTATAAATACAGATTCTCATGTTGTGATAACCCCAACCATAAATTACTTTGTTGCTACTTCATAGTTGTAGTTTTGCTTCTGTTATAGATTATAATGTAGATATGCTGGATATCTCATATGTGACCCTAAAGGGGTCACAACTCACAGGTTAAAAGCTACTAGTCTAGACCTTCAACTAAAAGAAGTCACTGTGCTTTTTCAGAATTTACTGACTTCCGTGGTTTATGTATCTTCTCTGTGAGCAGCTTCCAGCCTGCTGTCACTGGGTACAGAGGCATGGAGCATGCATAAGGTCATGTGGTATTTCCACCATACACATAAAACAGTCGCAGTCAACTTCAACAAGCACAGGTAATACTCAGATGTGGTAACAAGTCGTTTTCACCTTTGAGTTTTGGTGCAGTGCACTTGATTTTAATTTTATATAATTTAAGGTGTGATAATGACTATGTTTAACAACTGGATTCACAATTTCTAAAAGCTTTTTATATGTGTCTCTTCCAAGCAGGTGAGCACAGCTGCCGGGCTCCTGTTCCCATCGCTCTTCCCTGGGCCTCCCTTGGCTCCAGCCATAATAAGCTTCTTGCTGTCCTTCAACACATTGAGCAGCTTTGTCACTAGCTGTTCCCATTGAAACACCAGAGTCTGGCACACTTCTCATACCCTACATGAAAGCTCCTGCTCTGAAGCTGTCATCCACCCCTCTTTTCCCACACATAAGCAGCAATTTAGACTGACCCTGCCCCTTCTTCCAGCTTCACATGGCTTCTTAATGTTGATGACTTTTTTGCACTTTGCATGTTTTATTTGTTGGTTGTGTGACTCCATCACTCTCCCCTGGAAATTAAATCTTATGATGAAGGTCATTGTGTCTCATCACTGCCGTTGCTCAAACATTTTTTTGTTAGATAAATTTAAGAATTAACTTAGTACTATCAACATTAGGACCTGAGGTGTCAAAGGGTCTACAAAGAAAACCATAAAAAGGGGACAAACGAGCAATATTATGACTATATAGTGGCTCTTCTAAACCAATTAGTGAGTGAAAATGTATAATAAAGACAAAATATGGCATATGTGTCTCATGGATATATGTGATATAAATAATGAAAAAACAGGGTTTTTAAAGTGTCCATTGCTTTTCTATAGAAGAATATAGAAATAATAAAGACAAAAAGGATATACACGACATAAATAATGAGAAAAAGGTTTTTTAATGCCAATTGCTTTTCTATAGAAAACATACAAAATAAGCCAATAGATTTCTACATAGTTTTCTAGCAACTTATCCACAAACAAAGATATGTTAACAATCTGACACTGGAACAGTAATTTTTATGCATCGTGGACCAAAACATGAACAAAGGAAACCATTCAGAAGGAAAATTTGGAGCTTCAAAATATGGAATGCCCACACTGTATGCGCCAGTGTTCTTACTGCCGTGACTTTATACTGATGATGCAATCAAATTTGTTTAAAAGGGGACTTACTGGTTTTTAAAATACCAAAGCTAGAGAAGAGTAAAACAAATGGAAAGAGAAAGAAGATGAGGAAGATGAACAACAGAAATCAGAAAAGTGCTCTGGGGTAAACTTATGAAATGGAATTTGATACAGATGTAAAACAAATACAGTCTTAACAGTCTGGGGATGTCCTAGTGTTGGGGTGTGAATGTCAGCCCATAAGTTTGTGTATTTAAACACTTGGTCCCCAGCTGGTAGTAGTGTTTTCTGAGGTTGTAAAACCTTTTGGACAGGAGCCCAGCTGGCAGATGAAGGACTGTATGGACAAGGCTGGTGGGTTATACTCATCCTAAATTTTGGCCCAAGCTCTTTGCTTTCTGCTGCCAACACAGTGTAACCAAGTACTTCATACTTGTGTTGTGGCTCCTATGAGTTGCTTCTTCCTCCTTGCCTTTTCCTGCCATGACGCACTGAACCTTCTTAAACAAGAAACAAAAATAAGTTCTTCTTTCCTTATACCACGTCTATATATTCTATTACAGAAATAAAATTTTTAAAAAGTATCTAATATAAAAATGATGCCAGAAGTGGGGTCATCACCATGATAAACCCAACAACATGATTCTTGCGTACTTTAACCTTACTTATGGGAGGAGTGTGAAAGACTATGCATCTGCAGGTTATAGATGGCATGGAATGTTCTAGTCAGAGCCTACTGAAGTTATTAAGGGCATACATTAAAGACTGTGCTGGAGAGGCTTTAGGGCACAGGAGCTCTTCTAGGAATCAGACTAAGACATTCACGGTGCATTCTGGCAAAACATTCAGCTATGTTCTGGCCATGTTAACTTTGCTTAGAGAGATGTGAGCAAATGTCTGTTCACTTCAAATTGGGGCACCAATGAGAGATCTAAAAAATTATTCCATCCAAATCCAACTTGTTGGAAAAATGAGGGGTTTTTTTTTTCAGTTTATTACAGAAATATGAGTGTGGAGTTACTAACAAAATTGAAGATAACCTCCAAAACAGCCACATCCCTAAAAAGCTCCACCCTGCATGGATAATAATTTTTTGAAAGCTGTATAGATTGAGGTTCCCTTTCAGATGGCCTTACACACACACACACACACACACACACACACACACACACACACA
>JADRCD010151421.1:0-14472 GCA_019843815.1 Montemys delectorum
TATATATATATATATATATATCAGCACAGAACTCAGCCCACATTAGGGAAGCTTCTCACAGGATATGGAACTAACATAGACACCAAAAACTGGACAAAGTGCACAGTGGAAGATTTTGAAGCAGTAAGTCCTAAATAAAACGTCTTCATCAAGCTTCTCCACTTAGACCTTAAGCATCTCTGCAGAAGAAAAGGCTGAAAGATGGAAGAGCCAGAGGTTATGGGTGACTCCTTCCACAGATCAGCAGAATGGAAAGTTCCTGCCTATTGTAAGGCAAGGTGCTTGGGAGAGGTCCTGTTTTCTTTGTTCCATGACCCAAGGCAAAGTCTCCTGAGTGGCCTCGAACTACCCCACCAAAGATGAAATAGGTCAGGCCCTCACTGACTTGGTTTGGAACCCATCCCCACCCCACTCCCACCATGCCAGTAACTTGGTTCAGCCTTCCCCTTGGGTAGGGAAGGAACTAGAAGCTTTTTAAATAAGCAATTGGATCTTTGATAGGACTGATGCTCTCTGTCTCTCTCTCTGTCTCTCTCTGTCTCTCTGTCGCTTGGAAGACTCTCTTTGGGCTTATGGGAACAACAGAGAAGACTCTGATAGGACATAGGTAAAACAGTATTCTAGGAAAGAGAACCTCCTTAGAGAGCCCTCTTGGGTTTGGAGAGCTCAGGGGAAAGGTAGAATGACAGAGAGAAAGGGATTTCTAAAGACCTAGCAGTTTAGCTATAGGATCAGGGTTATACATAGATATTTCGTATATAGTTAAGAGAATAAAGTTGCCTCACTGAGCTTGCAGGTTTTTGCCTCCGTTTATACCTCCTGTGTCTTTATTGGTATAAATGTTAGATAATTTAAATGATTATAGAAAAGTAAGGAATGTTCTTAATGTATCTAAGAATATTTTGTTTCATTAAAAACACCAGAAATACCTAGAAGATGGCTCAGGAGTAAGCACTCTGATCTGAGTTCAGTCCCTCAAAGTCCATATAATGGGAATCAAGAACTGACTTCTTGCTGGGCAGTGGTGGTGCATGCCTTTAATCTCAGCACTTGGGAGGTAGTGGCAGGTGGATTTCTGAGTTCCAGACCAGCCTGGTCTACAGAGTGAGATCCAGGACAGACAGGAAACCCTGTCTCAAAAACACACACCAAAAAGAAAAAAAGCAAACTGACTTCTATCTTTCTATCTGTGCTCAGTACCAGAGGTCTTTTCAGCAGTCATCTCTTCTTGCCCTATATTGTCCCCCTTTTTCTCTTAGCACCAACTCTATGCTTTCCCTTGTCTTTTCCTCTCCCATAGAACATTCTGGGCTGATTTACAGGCTCTGTGTGCCTCAGCCTCCTGAAATCCAGGCCTGCTGATAGCTTGTCTTTACCATTTGCTCTTCAGTCTGCTGTTAGTCCAAATTCTCTCATTTCCTCACCTGTTTTCCTGCACTGTTCCTTCTCCTGTCTGTGGTGTCCTCCCCTATTTTTATTATATATACTGCCACTAATCAAATTCTTACTATTTCTTCTTCTTTTCCTTTTTCTTTTTTGTTACTATTTCTATACACAATAACTAATAGGTTAGTTAGTACACACAGTGCTGTCAATGCCCCTTTAAGGAGTATGTAATCCACTATTACTCTTTTTTCACAATGAGTCTACCTCTGGATAGTGAGTTTGATGTAGCATATACCTACAGCGAGAGCCTGGACCTTAAACATCAGTCTTACTGAGAAAAAGAAACTGCTACCCTACTCTACCTAACCCTTCCCAAACACTGAACACACTTCCAACTAAAAGAAGAGCTACATAAATTTTTGTTTGATTATTTTTAATCAGCTGGACATGGTAGCACATGCCTTTAAGCCCAGCACACAGGAAACAGGGGCAGTCGGACCTCTATGAGTTTGAAGTAAGCCTAGTCTACATTGCAAGTTGCAAGCCAGCCAGGCTTACATAGTGAGACTCTATTTTTCAAAAATCAAAATTTCTGATTTTCAAATTCCAATGCAAAATACAAGTGATATGAGAGAAGAACTTAATATGAAAGATATGGAAACTATTTTAAATATAATCATAACAGAAATTTTCCCAAAACCATGGAAAAGGGAAGCTCATATAAGAAGGGCAAAATTAACAGGCAAAACCAGAAAATAAATTCACAACACCATAATTACTTAAACACTGACTATAAGGAACAATAAAGAAAAGTGTATTGAGGAACACAATACAGACACATCAAGTCTTATAATTGAGACCTATCAGAATAACTGCTGATCTCAACAGAAACTTTAAAAGACAAAACAACGTGGAAGAATATAACTCAAGTTCTGAAGGATAACAAGTGCTAAGCTAGACCACTATAGCCAGACAAAGAATTTATCATAACTTATGGAGAAATAAAAGCATTTCTTGATAGTATCACACTAAATGAGTTTATTACTATTAAGCCAGTGCACAGAAGATACTGAAAGAAATTCATTACACTAAAAAGAATAATAAATGCATATAAGAGGCTACAAAGTAAAAAATGAGTAGAATAGTAGTTAAACAAATAAAGATCATAAAACAAACAAGCACTACAAAATCAGAAAACAACAAGAGTCAGTATACAGCTTCAATAATACCTCTGAATATTAAGGGTCTCATTTCTCCAATCAAAAAAGACAGACTAGAAGATTGGAAAAACAATAATATCCAATAATTTTCTGCCTCCTAGAAACAGACCATGCCTTCAAAGATAGATACTATATTAGGATACAAGGGTGGGAAATGTTACTCCAAACAAACAGATGTCTCTATAATCTAATATGAGGCAAAATAGACATCAAACCAAATATATTCAGATAAATAAGGTCACTTCATACTGCTTAAGGGACTAGTCTATCAAGAGACCATTAAAATTGTAAACAATATATACTGAGCACAAGGGTACTCCATTTCATACAACAAGTACGATTCAATATTAAACCACAGATTAACCCCAACACAGTAATTGTGGTGATTTCACTAGCTCTCCAAAATTGATGGGGCATTCTGATTTTTAAAAAATTAACAGATAAACAGAGGAATTTAATGATGGTATTATTGATTAAAAGGTTATCTACAGAGTATTCCATTCAAATAGTGCAGAATTCGCCTTCTTCTCAACAGCCCATGGAACATTCTCTAAAATAGATTAAGATCCAAAGGAAATCTCAACAACTACAGGAAAATTGAAATAAGTCTTTGGGTTCTATCTGTCCACAGTAGAGTAAAGCTAGAAATCAACAGCATAAGAAACCACAGAAGCTTCACAAACTCACAGAAATTGAAAAAATACTACTAAATAAGCAAGAAGAAAGTAGAAAAATTGAGTGAAGATGCAACATAATGAAATCTATAAGATGCAATGAAAGTAGTCCGAAGAGGGAAGTCTATAGTTAAAATACATTAACAAATCCAAACGGTCTTGAATAAATAATTATGTGCCTTCATGTTTGGAGAAAATAACCAAATCAAACCAAAAAAATCTTTAATAAATAATCAGAACAGAAATTAATAAAATAGAAACAAGCATAACAAATGAAACAAAGAATCAGTCCTTGAAAAGAGAAACAAAGTCAGCAAATCCTTAACTAAACCACAAGAGCGAGGAAATACAAATTAATAACCTGAGAGAAGAAAACGAAGATTCAACATGGCCCCTCAGACTAAGGCACCTCCTGTCAAGCCTTGCAGCTGAGTTCAGTACCCCACACAGTGAAAGCAGAGAAACAACTCCTGGAAGTTTTCCTCTGATGTCTACATGTACACTGTAATACATGCCTGATGTGCATGTAGACATAGGTGAAGATATTCTGAATAAGACTGATTGCTTAGAAAATAAAATCAATTACTAGCAAATGAATTTAAAAATCTTTTGTGTCACAAAGGCAGTTATCAATCAAATGAACAGGTAGATCAAAGAAAACCTTCACCAGTTATACATCTGAAGATTACTATCTAGAATATTCAAAGAAATAACCATTGGGAAACCATCCAATGAAAATGGGCTATGGAGGTCAGCAGAGAATTTTCAAAAGAAGAAATGCAAATAGATAGTAACTATTTTTGCAAGTCTTTGACATCAGGGAAATGCAATTTTAAAGTATTTTGAAATTCTATCTCACCCTAACAAGAGTGGCTATCATGAAGAAAGTAAATGGCAAATACTGTCAAGAATGTGGAGACTGGGGAACCTTTATTCACCATTAGTAGAACATAAATTGGTACAGCCACCATGTATATTAGTGTACAAATTTCTTGAAAAATAAAAAGCAGATCTATTACATCATCCAACTATAACATTCCTGGTGTGTTTCCAAAGGACTTCATATCCTCCCAAACAGATACTTGCAAATCCATATTCATGGTTGCTCTCTTTACAATACTCAGAAATGAAACCAACCAGGATAGCCCCAGAGAAACAACTGCCACATATTGTTGCTGATATGTAGACCCTAGCTTCAGATTTTTCAACATGTGTATTTAATTTGTAGTGCTTATGGAGAGGCCAAGAACCTATAAAGGGACTGTGAATGGGTTAAGAGTAAGGGGCTAGTAGAACTCACATGATATGAAAGTAGAAAGAAAGAATACAAGGAGTATAAAGGTATATGTGGGGATCAGGTCAGATTATGGGGCAGAAATCAACAAAACAAAGGCTGTATGACAAAGTCATATATAAGCCTACTATTTTGTAAACTACTTTTAAACCTATCTTTAAAAGGAGTTTAAAGGGAAGTACTCTGCATAGGTAGGTAATGTGGCCCCAGAAGCCATATGCTATTCAATAGAAATTCAGTGTGAGGTGTAGAATACCTCCTTATGAATTCAAGGTCAAGGAGACACCAGAGGCTCCCCAAACAATAAAGAAGATTGTCATTGCTTGTAGTTACCTACAAAAACCTGATAAGACCCTATTACTAAAGAAATCCTACACTTTGATTGCAGAACACAGAAAAATTAAGCTAGAGCTGAACTATAAGCTTCCTTCCTGCTGGATAGCTTTCATAGTACCTGATGGGGCTGTACAAGACTAGGAGAATAAAACATCAATAGTCAAATCGAGACATGAACCCTGCAAGCTATAACTCCAAGCTGTTAGTCAAAGATGTGCCCACTAAAGCAATAGTGGCATGACTATTACGAGGATAATGCACCTCGTTCTGGTTGGATTTTAGACCCATTCCTCAGGAGGGACTCATGTCTGATACTGCAAACTGGTTAAAATCCATGGCCAAGAGGTCATAGGACTTAGAAGGAAACTATGACTGCTGTTTTGCTAAATAGATGTGGTGCCTAATTGCCTTCTGAATATTTATGCTTATACACATACATTAATCCTGCTTTCAGCCTTAACTAGAGATCTTTTTGTTTGCGGCGCAATGGCTAATATAAAGACTAAAGTACTAAAAGTGAGTGTTGAGTGCGCTTCTCTATCACTCCCTCTGAGATTCAGGAATCATTGTAGAAGAGGTGGGAAGAAGAATATCGGAGATGGAGGGTGAAAAGGATTACTGCAGGGCTGGAGAGATGGCTCATTATCTAAGAGCACTGACTGCTCTTCCAAGCTCCTAAGTTCAATTCCTAGCAACCACATGGTGGCTCACAACCATCTGTAATGGGATCTGATGCCCTCTTCTGGTGTGTCTGAAGAGAGTAATGGTGTACTCATATACATAAAATAAATAAATAAATAAATAAATAAATAAATTTTTTTAAAAAAAAATTTAAAAAGAAAAGAAAAGGATTACTGTAAAACTCTATATTCTGGGCATGACTGACTGTTGTGTCGATGAACTTATAGCAGCAGTGGCAACAGAACCTGCACAAGACTATGCCCACCAACATTCCATCAAGGATAAAGGGCTCATAAGACATTACCACTCATTGAGGGGCAGCACACAGTTAGTGGTTGTGGGAGAGGAGAGTCCTATTTGCTAGTGGTATAACTACTGGTAAGTTTTCTTGCTCAAGTAAATAACCCCCATGACTACTTGTAGAAGCAAGTATTAAATAAATACTAATTAAATAAAGAGAATAATACACACACACACATACACATAGAGGAAATACATGGAAATTGGGAAGAAGAAGCAGTTCAGTAGAATGTAGAATGGAATAAGAGAAGATAATAGGACGAGGATATGTTCATACTCATATATATATATATGTATATGCATATGTATATGTGTGTGTATGTGTACACACACATAAAATTGATGACTGTGTCTTCTACTTGTAAAAGTTTCCACATAAAATAGGAAGGAAAGAAGGGAGGAAGGAAGGAAGAAAGGAAGGAAGGAAGGAAGGAAGGAAGGAAGGAAGGAAGGAAGGAAGGGAGGGAGGGAGGGAGGGAAGGAGGGAAGGAAGGAGGGAGGGAGGGAGGAAAGAAGGAAGAGGGAGAGAAAATAGAAAGGAAGAAAACTGGGAATATTAAATTGGAAGGAGCGTCTGTGTGACCCATTCTACCTCTGAAACTAAAGCTGTCTTGAGTGGGTAATTTCAGTCCTCCTCCCTAGCAGATTCAGCTGAATAGCCTATGATCCCAGGGAGATCCATTGCACTTTACACATAGAGAAATAGTATCATTCTGGAATTAAAATATTCAGTTTCTATATAATCCAGTGAATAAATTAGAAGAATAAAAATTCAGGGTCCCAATTCAGCATGAAGGTCAAAGGCATGCATTAATTCATCATTGCTGTACTAAAAGCAAATGTGCTGGGAGAGGAATAAAGATAAGCTAAGAAAAGGCTGGGTTTCAGATTTCCACTTATAACAAGCAAAAGCCAGCTTCCAAACCTGTCATAGAAATCTAAAAAAAAAGAAAGAAAGAAAGAAAGAAAGAAAGAAAGAAAGAAAGAAAGAAAGAAAGAAAGAAGGAAGGAAAAAAATCAAAGACCTATGGCTATACTCAACTTTTTATGATTCCAGGACCACATAAGAAAGCCCAGGAGAGGGACTAGGGGATGGTTGTGTTAGTAAAATATTTGTTTCATAAGCATGAGAACATAAGTACTAATTCCCAGCACCCACATAACAGCATACAGTGTCACACATGTGTAATCTTGCATTGGGGAGACATAGACAGGCTCTCTAGGACTTGCTGGTCATCCATGCTAGACAGATAGGTGACCTCCATGTGCAATAAGAGACTCTGGAGAGTGATTGAAAATGACATCATATACCAACCTCTATCCTCTCTTACACATCTATACACATGCATGTGCACACACACATATAAACACTGAACTGCAGTTATTTCTATCACCTGTTCCTTCTTATTGCCACCCCTTAAGCACCTCTGGTCCTTTGTCATACATGCGTCTCTGTGTGTCTATGTGTGTTTGGACTCGTGTGTGTGTGTGTGTGTGTGTGTGTGTGTGTCTGTGTGTTGTGTACGAGTATGAGTGTGTACAGGTGGTACATATACACATATGTATTCATGTGGAAGCCAGAGAAGAGCATTAGAACCCTTATGGTTCTCCACTGACTCTGAAGCTCAATTTCTTTCTTTTTGTTATTTTGTTTTTTAGACTGACTAGCCAGTTAGCTCTGGGAAGCTGCCTATCTCTGCTTTCCAAAGCTGTGGTAATAGGCATCCCCAGCCATGCCAGGCTTCTACGTGAGGGCTGAGAATTCAAACTTGGGTCCTCTTGCTTGCACAGCGATCACTCACCCACTTAGCCATCTCTCCAGCTCCACCTCAGCGCATTCCACAGAAGACATAAGGACTTCTAAACTTTTTCTTCATTCAGGCCCTTCAGCTACTAAGTAGGATTGGAATTCCCCAAGCCAATTCCCTTCAGCTATCTATAAAATCTCATTCAAGAGCTGTGTGGAGGGATAAAGACAGCAGCAGGACCTTTGGCATGGAGAGGCCTCCATGTTAGCCGTATTGCCAGAGCTTTGAGAAAAACTTTCTTCAGAATTACAGATGAACAGTCTCAGATGGGAGTTTTCTAAGCAATCCAGCCACTTCTACTTCACATTTGCTATGATGTCATTACAAACTAAGATCTTTCCATTAAAGTGTCAAGAGTCAGATTTATATAACAGACATAAAAATAAAAGCTAAACACTGAGGCAGAGCACGCTAATGGAAGTTATGTACATGCATTAAGGAGAAAATGCACCTCTGAGTGTTGTTTGTGTAAAAGGCTATTTGTAAGTTTGAGCTTGCATTTCCTCAGACATTATTTAAAAGTGTCTATGTTACTGATGTGCTAGAAACATTTCTCACATTTTAATTATGTTGTGAAACATGCTGATTCCAATCAACACGTTAAGGACAGTTTTACAGTCTCTGTGCCAGAGAGAACTCCCATTCGAATAAAGGGTCCAGGCCTTTATTCATATGATATTAACTGTATTTAGTACCTACTATGTGCTAGGATGTGAATTGAATACCAAGGATTTATATACTAATCTATTTCAGTTTCATATACATTGAGGATGCCCGTCATGCTGTGAGGGGCAGAGAGAAGAAAGAGGAAGAGGAAGAAAGAGGCCAGATCATTAGAGATCCATGTGTCAAGCCATACAGAATCTTGAAAGCTATGTGATATTTTTGTTCTTAAGAAAGAATGTCTGGGCAGTGGTGACGAATGCCTTTAATCCCAGCACTTGGGAGGCAGAGGCAGGCAGATTTCTGAGTTTGAGGCCAGCCTGGTCTATAGAGTGAGTTCCAGGTCATCCAGGGTTGCACAGAGAAATCCTTGAAAGAAAAAGAAAAGAAAGAAAATAAAAAGAAATATGGGATCATATTTTCATTTGTTAAGAATAATCTGGTCATGATTGGAAAGAAAAGCACAGTACAAACAGAGGCAAGAAGGTAAGCCCAGGGTCTGCTGGCCTTTTAAAATCTTGAGTGTGGGTAAAGGGTATGCAAGGTGCCCAGGTATAATTTGATAACCAAATAAACAGAAGGTAAAAGACTGAAGGCAGGGACAACTCACCTCCTCTTGGCTTTGCTTACTAGACAAGAAATGCTACTATTTGCTAAAAAAAGGAAGGGGGGGTAGCCTTACAGAAAAAGAAATGTAATAGATCAGACGTTCAATTTTGAACATGCTGAAGCTGAATTGCCTGTGAGAAGCCTGCGCCCATATATCTAAAATATCCTAGGAATTATGTCCAAAGCTCAGACTCTGTGAAGTGGGAAGGTGAGGCCCTCAGTGCAGGTGAGCATCTACAAAGAATGCATACAGTGAGAGAGAGTAGTGATAACCACGCCCTCCCTTGGTATCTACAAGGAGCGTCCAGGACCTCCAGAGACCCTAAAATCTGAAAATGTCCAAGTCCCTTATGCAAAATGGAACAAGATCTTGCCATGTGACCCATACACATCCTCCCACATAGGTTAAGTCATCATTGGATAACTTACAGCTTCTAACACAGTATAAAAGCTGTGTGGACTAAGGCTGTACTACATAAGGAATTCAGACAGGAAGAAAAGTAAATATGTGCATGTTCAGAACCTACCATTTTTTAAACAACCTTTCATCTCTAGTCTGCTGAATCAGTGTGGGGCCTGTGGATACATAAGGCCAGTCATAGTAGTAATTGCTAATATCTGAGTTTCCAGTGCAGGCCCTGTTTCCAGCCCTTTACATACATCAACTCTTCTTTTCCTCACCTGCATCCAATGCAGAATCACTCTCCTTGTTTATCAGCTTGTAAGACTAAAGCACTGTACACTTAAGCAATGTTCCCAAGGTCACATATAGCTACTCAGAAAAACTTCTTCCTGAGTACAGGCTTCATGAGGGAGAATGGCTCTGAAGCATACGGATGGCAGTAACAGACAACTGAATCAAAACACTGCTAAAGAATATTGAGAATGGGACTATTAAAGGAAGAAACAGCTTTATGAATAAGAGATTGTCAGGAATGTAAAACAGACAAGCAACCATTAAATAATGCCACTCAAAGCACATGGGAACAGAAAGCAAACAAGCAAACAACAGCAACAAGAGAAAGCCAAGTAAAACTTGTTAGTGAACTAGTAAGAATACTGAAAAATGGTTCTGGTGAAATTATGAAGAGCTTCCTGCCCCACTCACCATATAGAGAAGAGAAAACCAGCTAATAAGTAGTAATTTTAAAGTACATGTCACTAGGCATGGTTCTCCCTGTCCATTTCTGAACTGTTACCAGCAATTCATTTGGAAATCATGGTGGATGAGGGCCATTTCAGGTCAAATGGCTTGTTCTGCTGGTTCAACTGGCCCAAGAGACACAGTGAGACTTCTAGAGGCACTTGTAGCCAGAATCCTTCCGAGTGTCGTGCCAGCACTAACTGTACTGCTATAGCCAAGACAGGGGAGGGGGAAACAGAAGCAAGCCAGTTTTACCACTCATCCTAGAGAAAGCCACAAGCCAACCAAACTAACCAAACAAAACCATGGAGTCCTTTGAATATGCTCATTGAAGCTGTTAACTAGCTATAAACCTGAATGCTTCATGTATATTCCAGAAGTAAATTATCACGCATCCCCAGATCTAATCCCCATCTCAAAAGAAGACTGAAGCCAAGCTTTACAATCCCTGCACTTTTCTCATTTTCCACTGAGGCCACACAAGCATCATGCTCAGAAAAGTTAGGAGTGGCAATCTCAACTCATAGCTCTACTTCCTATTTTGATGGCAACATGTCTCCCTCTTGTGGATTTTCAAGATAATTCAACCCAGGAGAGTCCTCTCCAATTGCAAGCCCTCATTTTATCACCAGGTTGTATTTCAAAACTCTAAGTCTTGGTAATTGATAGCATATTCTATAGTATGCTCATACTAACTGAATACCAGAATACACAGTCTGGCAACACATGTGCTTCTCATCCAAGAGAAAGTGGCTCCCCAGCAACTGTGATCATACAGCCAATATTTATCAGGTTAATATGAAGAGCATGCAGACCAGGCACTGGAACAGGGAGACTTGACTCCTGTAAAAATCTACAACTTAAAAGAGAAGTCCAAACAGCTTTATTATCATTGTGCGTCAGTTGCTCTGGTGTGAGAAATTGCCCCAGACAAAGACAGATACACAGGTGGTCCTGATCAGTAACAGTGAACTCTGCAAAATCTATATCTATTTTTTCTTTCTTTCTCTTGTTATAGAAAAGACTTATTACCCCACAGGCTTGTCTAGTTTACCACTTTCTCAGCTCTAGTCTCCCCTGACTTCTTTCTCTTCACCTTCCGTTCTGTTCAGACCTCCTTTGCCTTCCCCTTCAATACTACTTTATACTAATAACTATTTTTACCAGGATAGTGCTTAACAAAAATTCCTCATGAAGGGTGAAGTGAAACTACACATCAGGGAAGATCCAGTAGGCATACAGGAAGCAGACTACACCATGCGCATTACAAGTCACATCATAGACTTGTACAGTTGGGAAGCTTCCCTAAATACCAACCTCAGTAGACATTAAGATAATTCACTCTCTGTGACCTTGCTGCAGTGTTTGACCTGATCAGCCATGCCTTTGCATAGAAATGATAACAGATGTACATTTTACACTGAACATGAAGTCCTCTAGCAGCTCTTCTTTGCTATGGAAATACCTGTCCCTGGATATCACTTTTCTTTGTTCTGCCTACCTCTATCATTCTCAACTTACGTCTCTTCCAGCTCTTGAGCAGCTCCAGTCTTGTCAGAATCCTTGACTGTCTCCTCAGTACCGTAAGCTTCACACATGTCTCCCCATTTGCCTTCTCTCCTAATGAAAGCAAAAGGAAGCATGACCTTCTGGTTGGCACCAACCATCTTTTGTGGATCCAAGGGCACCAGCCTAGACATATCACCAACAGACAGAAGAATTAGATGTTTAGAGACTCTTCTCTCAGTTACAGTGTTCAGCTGCTAGCTATCTAGATCCCACACTGAGCACCCTGGCAGCCACCCCTTCAATCCTCAGTCCCACTAACATTCCCTTACTAAATTGGTCCCTTCCTTTCTCATCTATCTTCCCAGTCAGCTTACCATCTTGGGTGCACTGTCCTCTGGTTCTGGTCCTCAACCCCTCTGGAGATACTTTTTCCTATGCCCTATACTTAGTCTTCCCACTGACTCTCGAAAAAGTTCTTGCAATCTCTGCCTTGATCTCTTATGCTTGGTATTCTTTGCTAAAAGATTTACTGTAAAAGCCTCCAGTGAACATGGGCTGCGGGAAAACAGTGTTTCCCAAGCATGACAGTGCCTTGCATACATGAACTCATAACGTCATAACATGAAGCTATAAGTTCACGAGACCGTCACAAGATCAAGTGAGTCAAAATCCCAGCATGGATGTATGATGGGCTAATGAAGCCCTTTCCTAGCAGAAAAACTATTGGCACTTTATGGATGCTAAGAAAAGAAAGTAAGTTTTCTCCAGGAATATGACTCCTATTAGCTTGCTCAGCGCTCAGAGAGTGGAAGGCCCTAAACACATGTGCGTACTGGAAGCACTAATTGAGTTAAAAATAAAAAGACATGAAGGTGATGTGGTGGATGTGTCTGCAAAGAGTTGGAGGGGAAAGCAAAATAGATTCATCCCTACATAAAAGACTCAAAGAATACATTCCAAAATTAAAAAGGAGTTTACTTTTGTAACTGATTTAGGTTAAAGAAATTTAAGTTTTGCTTTAGGTTAAAGCAAAATTGAAAGAATACAGGTAAACTGTATGTCCCCTCCCCATATGTATTCATAGCTACCCACTATCAATATTCCCCCATCAGAAGGTGTATTTAGTACAACTAATAAGCTTATAATTAACATAACATTATCATCCAAAGTCCTTAGTTCTCTTGTGAGTTTATTTCTAAGGTCCTATAATCTAATATCTTTGAACAAATTTGTAAATAAGATATCTACCATATGCCAATGATTTCGTTGTTCCCATTCCATCCATATTTTAGTTGACTAAGTTTTGAAAGTGAATAGATAAATATTAGCATACAAGCATGAGAAAAATCATGAAGATGGTGGTGAAAGAATGAAATGTTAGTAACATTTATTAAGTCAAAAGCTAGATTTTCTAGGTGTGAAACAAGAGTTGTTTAGAGGCACAGTGGTTGTGGTCGGTGTCTTTATCTGGTTTGTTGAGATCCATCATCAGGCCGAAAAAGTCTCATGGCTCTGGAAAGACGGCCAAGTGCTAACTTGTGGAACTTGTAAATAAGGTTGGGTGACAGCACAAGAAGGAAAAAAAAAAAGTAATGCTAATTAGTCTTACCTTATGCCTTAGGAGATGAACCCAGATTCTTCTCTTGAGCTACAAAAGGTTTCTAAGTAGAACAGGGGAGAAGAAAAGGAACCAGAGGTTGCTTAGACTAGGCCAAGTGTTGCTAGTTTTAAAATGGAGGAAGATAAGCCCTATGATAAGCTGGAGAGACATTGAAGCTGATTCAGCCCCGGAGCTGCTGACACCAGTGAGGCCTAGGATGGCCTCTGACATCCAGAACTGTAAGTTGTGTTGTACTATGCCACCAAGTCTGTGACAACTTGCGACTGCAGCAAGAGAAAACTAATAAAGTCACTTTTCATTATTTAATCCAGCTCTTATTATGGTAATAGTCTTCTTGGCAATTTGAAGTGATATTTTAGAAGCAATTTAGAAAACAAATGACTGATTAAACTTCTGGTGTTGTTTTTATCTAATATTGACAAAAGTATATACATAGCTTTAGCCAAACTGGAGAACACTAAACACAATACCCTATGCATAGACTCTCCTTCCCCATTCAGCTAGATGTCCCTTTTGGCTGGTATCACACTGCAAATAACTAAGTTAGAAATTCAGATTTTGTGACTTTTTAAAAATGTTTATTTAAGACTCTCTAAGGCAGGACCAGCCAGGAGGTACAGGCCTCAGGAATTGCAGGGGAGTCGCAGGGCTGCAGAATCAGGATCCTCTCAGCTTCTGAGTGACAGAGCTGGATCAGCGACCATCTCTGCCCCCTCCCTGCTAGTGGAGGGCCTGACTCCAGGGCGTGCTTCAGACCAGAGACTCAGGTAAGATCTGCCATTCTCTCTATGGTGACTTTCTAAGGCTGGACCAGCTGGGAGGCACAGGCCTCAGGAGTCGAAGGGGAGTTGCAGGCCAGCAAGGACAGGACAAGCTCTACTCAGAGACACCAAGAACATCTAACAGCAAAGATCAAGAGATGTTGAAAGGCAAACGCAAGAATCCTACCAACAGAAACCAAGACTGCTTGGCTTCATCAGAACCTAGTACTCCCACCACAGCAAGCCCTGGATATCCCAAAGCACTGGAAAAGCAAGATTTGGATCTAAAAACATAACTCACAATGCTGATAGAGGAACTTATGAAGGACATGAATAACTCCCTTAAAGAAATACAGGAGAACACAGGTAAAGAAGTATAAGCCCTTAAAGAGGAAACAAAAAAATCCCATAAAGAATTACAGGAGATCACAAGTAAACAAGTAGAAGCCCTTAAAGAGCAAACCCA